>JTDE01021209.1:13623-27665 GCA_014338405.1 Paragonimus skrjabini miyazakii | reverse complement strand
CGACCGCCAGGATGAGATAACGAGGGCGTGAAGCCAGCATGCCGAAACCCGTACACCAAATGAAAAAGTGTACCTACAGAAGGCAAACCGGGTTGAGTGAGACCAGTGCGTTGAAATCAAACAACCTGGTTGGTCAAATAGATGAGAGTCCATAGAAAATTAGCATTAGAAACACGTTCGAGAAAAAACTTATTTTATTGGTCATTTGACAAGGAAAAAGGTTTTGTGAGTAGAGCTGGGCACACAGTCTTCTAATGAAAGTTGAGGTCATAAACGCACTAGATGAAAAGAATAAGGTACATGTAGTCAGAAATAGCCAGTGCAAGCAAACTGTACTAGATTTTCATGTATCGCCAATCAATGTTCGTGATTAACGCGCTTGAGAACTTAGACGGAACGGGTTGGGGTCCAATCGTACCCTACATCTCAATGAGCTAGCATAACGTAACTTATTCTTTCGTACTGTAGGCCTTGATGATCGCAACAAGTGACAAGTGAAGCGTCTTCACCTAAGCAATAAAATCAGAGTCAAACAAATGCTCTAACCTAAACCCTACATATGTATATATTTAAGTGGATAGGCTATGTTATACGAAGGCCATCCTATCAGTTACTCACCCGCGCTTGGAATGAAATACGCGGTGATTAATCGATGAGCTGGTAGAGGGATATGATAGTAACCACAGATAAGATAACGGTGGGATATGTTCACCACTCAGACTGTGAGCTTAATGAACGATCTCGCATTTGCTTGGGGGTGTTAACAAAAACGGTTAATCAATCGATTAGCCAACCTAATTTAGTTATGTGGATGTGTCTTCTGTGTGACTGAAGTGTCAACTGAATAAGGAAGTCCATAGGAACGAAGTAATGGAGGCATAAAAAATGTCTTGTAAATGCCGTCATAACCTCGCTTCCAATTTGGCAATTTGACTGCACATTCATGATGCGTGTGAGACTAGGTATGGAGATTTTTATATAAAATGTAATCGCTCCTACAGTAGTTTCACAGCTAAGGGTATTTTTTCCTCACCACACGGTTTCACAGAAGTGCCAGTCATTGCTATCAACGGCAGGATGCTGAAGGACCAGTGAAGCGCAACTAACAACACCACAGAAAGTTAACAATTGTTCCACACCGTTTTTGAAAAAAGCATAATTGAGCCCACACTCAATAATCATCAGATTAATTTGCTTCCACATTCACAATTATGCTATTCGACTCGACGAATGACAGGCATGAAACTGATTTTCAATCAACCGACTTGTATAGAGCAAACACTTGTTATTAGAACGCTTGTGGAGGACGAGTGCCCGATCCAGAAGAGCACCGCTTAAGTAAAGATAAGTGAATCGGTATGGAGTTCATGATAAATAGGTGAACGATATGGGGTATTTATAACTTAATTGAGAAGGTCACGTAAAGTTCGCAGTTCTCCTTCTGGTTTATTAAGTGTCAGCTGATCAAGTTACTCAACACAAGAAACCCGACCTACACTACAAAAGACAGGAGGGTATGCAAGAAAAATACGACACATGAAAGAAAGAACCCGATGATTCGTGAAAGAAAGAGGCATACTGTGTGCATGGAAACAGACTTACGAGATTAGCAGCACACACAAATTGGTTGATTGATCGCTGCCGTCCGGGTTTACGATAAAGGCCTAGTAAAGACATTCCATGAGCTTCGATTGCGGTGACAAAGGCTTGAAGAAACACGGGAACACACTAAAATAGAATACAGTCCGGTAAATTAACGCGATGGACATTAAAATTCGGACAAAAAGTGAGAAACGAACACACGAGCAAAAGCATCAAACAGGGAACAAATGAGCACGACTGTCAGGGGCAACCAAACACAGATGCACGTTGTTGACTGAGTGCAAGAGCACGCAAGTTATGAAAACTGAAACATTCTTATGAAATGAGTCGGCGAAAGCTGTCAATGTAAGCTTGGGAAACTAGTAAACGAATCGCAACGAATATACAAAGATTCGGTCGCATGCCAGTGCTTAAGTCAAATTTTGCCGTCCAGTAAAGAAATGAAAAGGTGAAAGAAAAACAAGTTACGGAACGCACAATTCGGTCTGTTAGCTGAGGAATCAACTCGTAGTGTACGCTATGATAGAATCAACAACGACGGTCAACCTTTTCAAAAGCACCGGTAGCCTCTGAACATGTTACAAAAAGAAGGATATAGTGGGAGATGCATATGTATGAATACACATCTAAAATCTGTGCCCGAACATTATTCCAATCATTACGCATACATATATGCTTAGAAGTATCACAGTGAAAAGTACATAATTACAAGAGATGCAAACAAGTCAAGATAACACGGAAGAAAAAAAAAGAATTTACACCATGAACATTAGACTGCAGCCTAATGCTACAAACAGTCAGAGCGTACTACCAAGACAAGCCCTAACGAGCGAAACCGGCGGAAGACGACGATTGGGCAGCGCTAGATTGGACGATGGAAACGTTCTTGTGGGTATCACATACCGAATGATCTGGACTTTCCAACTGATTTTCTAACGCACAACCAAAAACGGGTCCCGGATTATCGAGCTCGGAAAAGTCAGGAGGATCACCTGAGTAGAGAAAAGGATAAATGAAGTGCTATCGAGGACGTCAAACGGTAACAAACATTAAGTTACAGTTGCGTTTTTGGCAAACAAAACAAGTGTTTTAACGTCACTGTTAAGCAACCTTGCGTCAACAGGGTAGTGCCGTTAGCATAATCCATATCAACAGGAATGTATTTAAACCCATTCACAAGGATCAGCATAAATCATAATTAAAGTAACTAAAGATAAACAAGGTAAAAAAAATCCAAACAAACTATGCAATAGTAAATGAATTGAGCGAGCTAGATCACGTCATGCCTTAAAGTTTCAAAGTTTGCAAATCATTAGGCAAGGCCATGACCCGGATGTCCCAAGTGGCAACGCATTTGAGAGTGGGCCCCGTATACAAGAGGGGAATCAGGAGCTCACACTGAGCACATAAGAGAGTTAACGTGACTCAGTAATAACTGAGGTCCTGGTGTCTGTTCTAATCCGTCGACTTGCCGTAACCCGAGATGTGCATTATGAAAAAGAAGTCCTTACTATTCAGAAATCAAAGGGGCTCCATCAAACATACTGACAGTCCATTTTCATAACTAAACGGGCGCATTCGATCAAGAGATTCTTATGCAGATGGAAAGTCGCGTAGACAATTGGGCGCATCGGAAAGACACGAACAAACGACTGACGTTCTATCCTCACACTGTAACTCAGACTAAAATCAACGGAGAATTGTTTAATAGATTTAATATGAAAAACGATGCATATCAAAGCTGCCTTCCTACTTGTTCAAGTCTGCTGTACTCGAGATAACAAAGGACTGTCTGTGGCACTCACCAAATGATGCTGTAGAAACTCCGCAATGTGGAATGTTGTCAGACATCCCCATGCTGACGGCAAGGTTGTTATTTGGCAGCAGCACAAAAAAATTACACAATTCGTGTCCTGTCAAGCAGGTTGATATGCACATTACAGCCCATAAGTGTAAAATTTTGCCTCGAGTTTGGTTGCATAATGAATTTGGAGAAGACATTCGCCAGCTCGCATACTTAGGTAATTGATTTGACAATAGTGAAAAGACCAGTGAAATAGATACAAAGTTCTCCGAGTACGAAGGTGGTCTTTAGTAATTTAGGCCGCGTCAGGAGGATGATGAGTTAACAAAATGAAATAGTGAAGCAGGATAACATAGGGAATACTGGTGATCTGGGTATAACTAGGCAGTCACGTAACCCTTATCTATGAAGCGGAACGATTAAAACACGAACGGAAAAGTGAGTAGAAAAACTAATCCAACGAAAAACCTTACCGAAGACAGCAGCCAAACGGGAGTCTAAACTGAGTGGAGAGGGAGAACGTGCGGCGGCGTGTTGGCCTAATCCGCCATTATCCTTGTCCACAGAACTTCCACTGGCCGGCCAATTCAACAGTTGCTTAATACTCTGCAGGAAAGGAGTTCTTCCAGCAGTTTGACGAGAAGTGTTTGTGGTTCTGTCTTCTGTCAGCCGATGTGGACTGCTAGGTTGGTCACACTTCGTGAACGCCGTGATTGAGTCAACCAAGTCGGAACCATCAGTAAAATCTGACAAAGGACCATTTGTTTGCATGGAAATAAACATGGCAATCATCACTCAAACAAAATTTTAGGTAAGGTAAGCCTACTAGAAACAAAATGATGGTTTTACGGTAATGTGAACATGTGGGTGAGTTCTATTGCAGAATAAACTCGCATGTTTAAATCTTGCCAATTGTGTAAAAATTTTCTGAAACAAAAAAATTGTGTTCTAATAGAAACTTGCTGAAAATACACAGTGAACTAGAGATGATGAAGTGGTCGAAACAACCGCAATAGAATGCCAAAGTGCAGTGTGATGTGCTGAAATTAGAGCCACACTGACCACTCTTCAGATAAACCGCTGTGAGACGTCAATCTAAGAATGAAACGTATTCTTAAGTGTTCAGACTTACCTAAATTCCCTGTTCTATCAGAACTTGTGGGCTGCTTTTGAAGAGGAATATCAGAAGCTTGGACAACCAAGACGCGATCCTTGGACGAGGGTTGATGCTCAAACTGGCGTTGACGTCGATCTTTGAGTTTGATTTGATTGGACTGTTTCAAAACAGCGTGACTAGAATCAACCGATCCAGAAGCGTGTGTATTCGAACCCGCCGCCGAAGGGTGGACAGCATGAGAACTATGTCTGGATTTCGAAGTAATCCTTGTATTGTTATAATCACCGATCAAGTGTAACTCATATGGATTATCGGTTGAGTGGAAACTGAAGGAATCTAAATTTAGCGGATGAGAACTAACCAAGTGGACCTACCAGAGTTAGTTTGGAATTGCCGAGTGAGTTGCCTTCCACCTGATACCTAAAGAAATACGTTCAAAATGGTGTAACAAACACAATCAACCACAAAATGCTATAGATTCTTGACAAATCCCAGCAGCCAATGCGTACTGGAGAGCAACAATAACAAAAGCTGCTGAGGAAATAGGTCAAAATAAAGTATGCACCTGGGAAAAATGACCAGATTTAAGTACCATGCTTTCTGTGTGATTTAAATTGTATGAACGGAATTGTTTGAGTACTGACAACGATAGCAACTTTACAAAACGTTGAGGATATAAGTTTAACCAAAACAAAAAACGTGTTGAATCAACAGTATGTTTGAACGAACGCTTCCATGGATCAGGTTAACAAAAACGTTCACGAATACAGAACTAAAATCGCATGAAAGCAACACTGCATGTAATAATAAATTCAATTGAAGTAAAACAACGCAGGTTTACGAAAAACGTGAACGGTATCTACCTAACTGCATTTGACTGATAAATCTAGGGGGAAAATCAAACATGATCACTTAGAAATCTAACCCGTGCGGTTAGGGACACAAAACAGATTATGGGCAAGACAACAGGAAAGTAATTTCAATTTGACTACCTTTTATTCGTACGTTAGGTAAAGCAACAGCGTATACACGATAAATCACTAAAAGTACTATCTAACAGGACTACAGTATTTTCCGCTGAATGCGTCAATGACAATCGTCGTATAGCTTGTCAGCTCGATAATTCGATGTGAAGTTACGTTTTCCACGTGAAATACTCTTGTCGCCCTAAGGTTATTTAGGCGTAGCCGAGAATACAATGAGCTGCATGGGATATCGCTTCACCAGCTGTCAACGCACACTAAATTGATAGGAAAAGTGAGATCAAAAATAACTTGTGTTTTCAGACAATATCAAAACGGTGGATTGCCTAAGTTATGAAGTCCTTATCAACTATAGCAAGACGATGAACATCACTGCGTCATGATGTAGACGAGGATGAACGTCACAGCTGATACAGCTGGATACATTCTTCGTAGACAAAAATAACGATGAAATCCGTAATGTGCTGTAAGGGCAAGCTGTCAAGCAGTACAGGTTCAACCTGTTACACCTATTCTGTACCCAAGCTACCAGAAGTATAACACCTACTTTGTATGGTGATTGTGACTAGCAATTTCATCTACACTCAACAATACACGGATAATTAATTAGGCTTCCAGTTCATTGTTCGCTTACTTTAAATTCAGGTGTTACACGTTTGCGAGTGAAAAGTACATGAACTTTGTGTTCGTTCTGTGCGAATCCAAAGATAGTTTAGATATGTACAGTATTTACTTTTGCAACGTAACCGCTTTTCAATGTGGGTTAATGAGGGTATTCAGTCGACCACCGTCGCATGTGGATAGTACAGACATAAAATAATACGCCAAGTCAACAGGAAATCACGGGCATTGTACAACTTTTCAGATAATTGCCACAGGCTTACAACCGACGATCAAGAGCTCTTGAATGATCACCACTGCCTCATAAAGGAGGAGAAAAACTGCACTACTTAATAAACAGAGGTGGACATCGGTCAATTAAAAGTTCCATAATAGTACAGTGGCGAAGGCAATGATAACGAAAAGCACCAACAAACATCTAAGGGGTACTATAGGTTACCTCACACATCCGAAGACAGGTAATAGCGACTCCTTCATCTGGGAAGACCAGGAGCAACTCAACCTTGGCATCTGGATGAGCGAATCGATAACAACGAAAGGATGCACGGACTGTCGAATCACGGTCAGTAGGTTTCTTATCAGGGGTTGCAGACTGTGTAACACCTAGTGTGGGTGGAGGGTCCTTCCCCAAATTGGATATTCCAGACAAGTAAGGATTCATATTGTCCGGAACAATGGGGGGATGAGCAACAACACCACCGTAGGATAATGCAGACATAGGTCCAAGAGGCAACCACTGGGGGAAGTCAGCAGGTACTTCCTCAGGATGCCATATTAGGCCAGTTGTTGGCAAAATCAAGCAGGATGAGGATAAATAAGGTATCGCAGACGCAGTGGCAGTTAGCTGATGGTGCGTATCACTAATCGACGGTTCATTCGCTTCAGTTCCACATGTTTTGGTAGATATATGCAACTCAGGGAAACCTCCCGTCGAAGCAAATGAAGAGGATAAATCAATGGAAGTTGACGCACCAGTGTTATCAACAGTTGCTAGATCCGCCGAAGCTTTGGAATTCTAAAAGTCAATACATAGAATCGTAAAACGATTCAGTGCGAAATAAATAAATAGGAGGTATAAAAAGTGATCCATTTATCCTGCAAACATTGAACAATATAACGAAGAATGAGAAATGTACAGATGAGAATTGGAGGAATCCGGAGATTTCGTATCGCTAGGCTGTTGATGACCGGCTTTTGTTTAACGCAGTCAAAGTTAAGGTAATTTATCCGCCTCGCTCACACTACGCAGTTTAAATTCCTGGAGACGAAACGCCGAACATTACCACCAGTAATCAGGAAGGGAGAATTATCGTGTTGGACTACCCCCAGTTTTCGCTTCAACCAAACCTGAATGACAAGAAAGTACATTCTGAGCTTGGATCGTTTGCAAGCCCGAGTGAGACGTCTTACTTTGAAGGCTCTTCGATAACAGTAAATTTGTCCGAGCATCTTTGTCTTCAGCCAAACATCCGTGCATGCTGGTCGCACCCCTTAAAAAAAACATTGGTCTTATTAAAAGAGTGCAATAAATAGCGATAAAACATATCACAACACCCCATCCATTGTTGATTAAACCATAACCATTAGTTATGGATCACGAACGTATTAGAAATGACTTTGTTTCAGCATATAAAATGCTATGCTAACCACTTCGGCTGTGAAGAAACTTGTCTTTGTCTAATCCACATAAATACCTCAAGAGCTACTTGCCAAAACTACATCAAACGAGGCACCTGACTTGCAGGCGACGTTCAGTCAGTGTCCGGATTCGCCTAATCCAAGACAGTTAGACAGAATCTGGCGAACCAAAGTAAACAAATTTAGAACAAAAAACCGAAACTTCAAACATCTTGGTCATGTAACTAATTGCGCTAGAGTAAAGGCACGCTTAACTTCTCCAATGCACTCAGTCTGTTGTTGTTGATGAATACTTCAGTGCGTTGACAACATGAGTGGCGTTCTTTTCTATAACTCGGTCTCTTCACTCAGACTGTTTTAGTTGCTAAATTTCCAATCTATTTTAATGAAACTATTGTACTCTTCATCGACCTTTCTCTATAAAGTTTCCGACAGGGAATCGGAGATACATAAGCTCTTCGGCTTCCACCACTCCGTAAACTTCCTGTGAATCCAACTGGAGATATCGGTTAGTACTAAGTCGGTAACACAAAATCCACGTGTAAGACAGAATTGGGTTGGCTAGACAAAAATCATTAAGCAGCTAAAAATAGAGAAACAGAAACATAACCAGATTGCAAGTTAGTCAACAAGCAAACAGAACTATAAGTTAGAAAGGCTCAAACATACTTTCGAGGAACGATGTGACCCGCAGAAGGCCGCCGAAGCTTTGATAAAGCGTACTTCTTGGCCTGTTATGGACATGTAATAGGGCTTCCATGAGTAGGTCTTGTTTATCTGGTAAAAAGAGTGATATTAAGTGTGAAAGTTAAAAACCACAGCCATGCACGCATGAGTGCAAAATTTTGAACTACAAAACAAACGAGGATATGAAAAACAGGAATGGACGCCCAATCAAATGTCACTCACGAAACCGCCGATAGATAAAATTTTGCACAAACACTGCCGTGACAGGAAGGATCCGGACAGGTCACGATGAACACTCTGAAAAACGGGAAAATAAAGAAGATTGTAATGTGAAGAGACAAAGACTACATAAACACAAAAACGAAAAAATGGAAATCTGTAGCTTTCAGATCAAAAACGGTACAATTTTATAAGATAAACCTACGCTCACGAAATGAGATAGGACTACGTCAATAAACACTAAAAAAATACCATCACTACCGAAAATCGTCGAAAGCAAATGCGCAAAGGGAAGTTTTAATAAATGAAAACGGAACTACGTCTGAATGAAAGCAAAATTGCAATAATACATACTCCGGTAGAGTAGCTGTCAAGTCACCTAGATCATATACACTCATCACGACAAAATGACCATCCGGAAATTTGTTACTAATTCCAGGATTATCGTTTAACAAATAATCAGCCCGACGGACGTAGACAAGGTGTTCAAACATATGCCTCTCGGAACCCGATGTGGTCACCGGGAAAGCTTCAACTGGACGTCGAAGAAACAATACATTACCTCGAAGGTTGTGTGGCACGTGATGACTGCACACGCAACCTTACGTCGGCCAAAAGCACGACACGCAAAAACTCACGACCTCCATGTAAGACAACAAGCGATATGGTTACCTGTTTGGATGATGTATTCAAAACTGGACCAGGTTAGGTATGGATAGGTAGAAAGCAAAAAGAACTCGGTCCAGACTTTGACACAATTATCTTCCATACACATGCGCATACGAGACTTTGATCAGGCAGTAATGTGCGGGGACATGGAACGGAAACAACGGTTTATGCCAAGTGATCTCTGAAAAACAGTTCAGAATTAACGTGTCGCGAAACGTATGTGGGCGCAGAAGGCAAAACACACAAACACATACAGCTGGAACACAAATATAGGCAACCATGTGTCTTATTAAGTATGTAACTCCATTGGCGATGGTGTGAGCAAGAACAAAAGACGTCAAACTGATAATTTCGTGACTTCAAGCAATCACATGAGGAAGAATAGGCAAAGTTAAATTACGGACATGAATCAAGTCAAACAGTCACAGCCTGAACACAGACGTTCCGTCAAATGCTGCTGATAAACTAACACCCATGCCAGATTCAAATAACTCGCCAAGTGTTAAACATATCAAGTAAAAAAGTTCTCTGGTCAATCTTCATCACGAGGAAACAGTAGCGAACACGAACGCGTCTTTTGCGACTTCTGATACATTCATAGACTTACTGTCTCTGACCGATGGTAACGGCCTCCCGTACATAAGTTGCGAAATTGCGACCAGTTTGGATTAATTCCCTTTACAGTAGATGGAACTAGGTCAATCGTTTGGTAAGAACCATTAGAGACATGGGGACGATGATCTCTACGATTGATGGGGCTAACGCAGAAAACGAAAACATATCAATTGGTAAAACAGGAAGGACAAAATGCGTGTTAATGAACGAGAAAAACAAGTGAGAAGACGTTAAAGGATTAAGTTGATTGTGCACCGCAAGTGACCTGAAATTTGGAGTTTGGAGTAACCAGATCGTCCACTGATGATTCAATGTAGAAACAGAATACAGAAACAGAATTTCAATCATAAACCCATTTTCAACCAGACATAATGCGACTCGGAGTACAAGGAAACTCACGACAGAAAGTAAAACGGAAGCTCGCCCACTCACGCCATCGGATGAACATATTAACAACGAGATCCACGATAGAAGATACTGGCAGCATTCCACGAAGCAACAGTTAAACTAGACCGAACAAAATCGAACGCTAACTGACAATAATTTGGATTAGATTTTTCACTTTGACGTTCATAAGGTTGGTTGCCAGTAAAATTTGTTAAACAGGTATTCCAAACTGATAGGCACACGTACTGTTAATGGGCTAGTAACCCGTTTTAGTTGTCACATTACACCCACAGGAAAAACTAATAGCTTTATAGCTGTTTGGCACTTCAGCTCTCGTAAATGTCGGAAAATTCCCATAACATCAAAAGTAACGATGTGACAAACAATTGGTTTCGATAATTCCTTCTCAAGTCAATACAATTACATAGGTTTCATCAAGACGTCATAGGACAAAGTGCAAAAAACAAGAAGTGCTGTTCACGAGTGGCAATAAAGGCTAATACTAGACTACGCATACAGTAATTGGTTAGGCTGAATCGACTGTTATTAGGTTACGCAGCCCTAACCAGTGCTCTCAAAAGAAATGTGTTCGGTCTTTGAAACTTGACCACAGATCAATCACATCCAATCTAACCATACACAAGCATTCGACCCTGACCGTGTGACGTAACATCTAGTCAACTTCTGGCCTGGGCCTAACCAATTATTGTCTGCGTAGTCTAGCATTAGCCTTTATTGTCACTCGCGAAAGCACTTTTTGTTTTTTGCAATTTGTCTTATGACGTCTTGATGAAACCTATGTAATTGTATTGACTTGAGAAGGAATTATCGAAAAGAATTGTTCGTCACATTGCTACTTCAGCTCTCCAAAAGTATTAACTGGATTATGGTCGATGATGCTAGCGAGAAAGCCGATGGTGATGATGGTGATGGAGCGAACCGCATTCCACTTCGTTAGCGGCAGCAAGCACCAAACAAAAGTCAGACAAATATCAAACACAAAAGACCTGAACCGGTTAATTTCACATGAGAAACGACCTCAGCTGAAAAGCCTTCAGAAAACAGGGTTATGGAATCAAACCGCTTTTACCAAACCGCATAAAATCCAAAAACGCAACCATACGCACATGAAGGATCCGATAATCCGGTAGCTAGACCAAATCACACACACACTCTGAGCAGCACAACCAAGTGCACAGCACACAACCTTAACGCCAGCCAAAATGCGTGTGCGCTCATGTGGGTGGTAGCACACAATAAGTTTGGATATTCAGAGGGAATTGCTGTTTAGGCGGAATCAATATCGACGAGCGTGACTGCTGGAGAGTGTTGAAAAGTCGCTACCTTCCGAGACGAAGTCAAACGAGTTCATTCTACAGCGAAATTCCAGTTTCTCAGCTCCGGAGGTTTGTTTGCTTGCCTCGCCAGCCATTCCAATAAGCCGAGAGGACTTGATCAAGACAATTAAAAACTATTATAGCACGGTAATTGCCGCGGTGACCAAGGGTTGGTCGTCAATTATTAAGAAGAAACATCCAATAATATTCCAGAACCGAAAGGAGTTATCAATGCAACCTGATAGTGTGTTGTGTCGGAAAGATCAGCTGGTCATTCCACCACCGCTACGAAAGGCGGTATTAGACGACTTGCACAAAGGTCACTTGGACATAGAGAAAATGAAATCACTGGCTCGACAGATGTGTTGGTGGCCGGAGATAAACTCGGATATTAAAAGCATTGCGAGGAACTGCCACTCCTGCCTCCACAAAGTAAAGACAAGGCCGAAGAATTGGACACCATGGCCGGAAAGTTATCTACCATGGCAACGTGTGCATGCAGACTATTGTGGACCAATTATCGGTAAATATTACGTCCTGGTGTTGATTGATTCGTAGTCACGGTGGCCAGAAATATTTATTACAACCTCACCTACGTCAAGCATTTCGTAAATGTTTCAGTCGAGAAGGAATTCCGCAAGTCTTGGTGACGGACAACGGATCACAACTTTGTTCCACTGAAATTAAACAGTGGCTTGACAGCATCGGGTGTCGTCACTTGCGAACGGCGCCTCGGCATCCATGTTCAAACGGTGCCGCAGAAAATCTGGTGAAAACGCTCAAAAGTGCCGTGAGTTCCATAAATCCTAAAACATTTGCTGAATTGGATGTGTTTCTTGATAACTTTCTGCTTCAGTACAGGAACGCAGCCCATTGCACAACGAAGGAGAGCCCAGCGATGCTATTTAAATCAAGACGCTT
Source organism: Paragonimus skrjabini miyazakii (assembly GCA_014338405.1). Taxonomy (NCBI): domain Eukaryota; kingdom Metazoa; phylum Platyhelminthes; class Trematoda; order Plagiorchiida; family Troglotrematidae; genus Paragonimus; species Paragonimus skrjabini miyazakii. The sequence continues at coordinate 15,065 of JTDE01021209.1, read as the reverse complement.
GAGAGCATCACTTCAATGTGTGGATTCAACGGATGTAATATATTTTCGGGGAAACGATCTGCGACCTGCCAAAGGACTGATCACTCGCAAGCTAGGTAGCACAATGGTAGAAATTACTGACTTGTGCGATGCCTCGATTCATTAGAGACACACCGACCAAATTCAATTTTAAAACACTGAAAACGAAGCAGTGAAGGAAGCAGAATATCCGGTACCGGAAGACTTCAAAGCGCCGAGGTCAGCACGATTGGTAAAGATGAATGGAGAGGCTCCTGAAAGGAGGAAAGGTTGTGATGAAAATCTACTCGATTCACCGCCTATCCAAACCCCGACACAATAGGAGTCCTAACAAGAGGTCTTCTGCTTACTACTTGCGTGGGAAGTTTTAATTCGAGTACGGTTTCTAGTACTATTCGAAGTCCCTAATTCCGAGTATTACAGTTTCATATACTTGGGTAGCGCTACCTTGTCAGCTTGTAATGTCGCTGATGCAAAGATAACAAAGGCACGAGTTGCCTCTGCCAACCTGTGTCATCTGTGGCTTCGAAAAGACGTTCAGTTGTCGCCGAAAGGATGGGTATATAATGCTTGTGTACTTTCCGTTTTGCTCCACAGTTCGTAAACGTAAGCTGTTCACAACGGAGACATGAGCAGACTTGCTGTGTTTGACCATCGTTGTCTGCGCCAATTAGCCCACATCATGTGAACTGATCGCGTGAATAATACGGCTGCTCACCGATGCGTATTCCGGAACGCTCAGGACACGCAACCAATTGGTCAACTAATCGTGTTGCGCAGCCTGCGATGGTTGGCTCACGTAGTGCGTATGCCAGCTGAGCGTTTGCCGTACCGGGCATTATATACTGGGACCACCAACAGTTTGGTAGAACTGCGTGGAGGTCAAGCAACAACATTGTGATGAAATATGAAGACCGTGACTGTTCCATTGAGCGAAGTAGACATGTGTCGCTTGCTTGGTTGGGGTTCTCGTGATCGCTCAAATCGCTGTTTAGAGACGCTATCCGACATGGTTGTTTGTCGCAGTCAATGACGTACCCGCATCTATACCACTTATAGTTCTTCCGCCTAGTATTTTATTAATTTTTAACCTTCTTCGTAACGGCGCATTTGTTGGGAAAGGGCACTTTTTCCCAAAAATTCGCATTATTTGCAAGGGAAATGGATTTCTTCATTTCCTGGGAACTAGAAAGCTCGCGAGAATTCTGGAACGTCCAGGAAGTTGCGCTCGCCTCTGATTGGTCCATTCGGCGACCTAGGCACAAGGCCGACCCAAACCTATAAATACAGTTGCTGTAAATCGCAATTTTGCCTTCGGGCTGAGCAGTAAATAAAGCTCGTTTGAAGGCCGTTTTTTTCCTTACTTGTTGGGGGGTTCCAAGTTGAGAGAGTTGGGTTCCGACAGTTGTGCTCTGATTTTCGTG
>JTDE01021208.1:10533-23678 GCA_014338405.1 Paragonimus skrjabini miyazakii | reverse complement strand
TATATATATATATATATATATATATATATATATATATATATATAGTATACTACACAGGTGGATGATTTCGTTCTCCGTTAAGTAGTACTACGTCATCTGTTTTGATTAGGTAATTGAACAACCTTTGTGTCACTCACGTTCTTGGTTCACAACGTCACCGCTGATTGAAAGTTTTGCATATTATCTCATCTTGAAGCGGGAAAAGAATAAAATTGGTCCTAGTGAACAGCCAACGATTTGAGAGTCAGAACACTTTGAAAGAATTACGCCTTATTTATAACCGTATTGATGAAGTGACGGAACATACTTGCTGTTTCCTCAAAAGCCTACTGAACAGATTGACAGTTGTTTGAGTTGTGTTGTATTGGTACTCCAGTCTAGTTGTTACCATTCATACTAATTAGAGTAATATCCGTGCTTTAAATGTTGCTGGTTATTACCTGCTAAATTTGGCGATGTCTTCGCAGTGACGTGCTGTATCCCCGTTTTAGCACAAAGTCAGTTTGGTCAACTTTTGGGTATTCGGTTACAATTTACATCTTACAGTAGCAAACCTTTTTCTTCCATTGGGGTTGTCCAAGTCATCCGTTGTTCCAAGGTTCAAGTATCGAGATTTCTGGTTGCTATTTGGTTCGTTAATGGAAGCTTGCTCCTTGCTTCTTTTGCTAATAAGATTGAAGTCACGTTGATTTTGGACACGTGGGAAATGACAGCGCTCCAGTTGGTGCTACCTCTGTTCGATGAAGCAGACACAAACACAAAGTCAGTTCAGATTGAGAAGAATATTATATTAAATTCAATGGTAGACACATTGATGTGAAGTTCTGAGTTCAAGTCTTCCGGATCAGTGTACTTTTTCTTCGGATGCCACGTGGACATTAGCTCATCACTGATACACTGTAGTAAACTGTGCGGGATCAACATTGCTTCTTGCAGGACAAGTCCTTATAACATTTTGACTTAATTAAGTTGACTGAGAGCCATACCAATGCTCCGAACTCTCATTAAAATCCTCTAGCTTATGTACTTGCGAGTATTCTGATATTGTCTGCTGTGGCCAGGCCAACAAACCAGTCAAGACAACAATGAATGTAGTCAACTGTGATCAAAGTTCCTTAGTTTTCTCATGGTTGGAACCGTGTGCGCTATTGTTTGTCATACACGTAGACATACAGTGCACTCAAACCGACCGGGTGCGTAATTCGATCGATCATGATTCAGTAGGTCGAGTTTGATTTTCCCTCGAATACACGCACTCAAACCGAACCATCAAGCTCATTTTTTTCTGTCTGACGCAAGTACCCATACATTAATCGTATTCACATTAAACAAGAGCGCACACAGCTTACGAACATGTTTCCTCAAACGACGTCTGTAGCCATCTTTATATTTATGCTCCACTGTTTCCTCCGTGTGAGTGCCCTTATCCCGGAAGTCTGCGTTCATAACGTGACCCGATCTAACGCGGTGTGTTGTCCCCTAGATCCATATAATCACCAAGTTTGCGGTGGCCCTGAACGGGGGTTCTGTCATGGCATCGCCACGCCAGTAGAATTCATTCCACATGTGTTCCTTATGGATGATCGATTGGCATGGCCCTTGCGGTTTTTCAGCTATTTATGTCAGTGTAAGGGGAACTTTTTTGGCATCGCATGTGAGAGCTGTTGGTTCGGATGGAAGGGCCAGCACTGTGATCAGAAGAACTTGAAAATTCGACGTGACATTCGTTCGCTCCCGGAAGATGAGTTAAATTTGTTCAAAGATGTATACAAACGAAGTAGCAAGTGGCCATCTGGGTTCGTAATCCTGGACGAATCAACAAACCTGCGCTCAGACCCGTTGAACAAACCTAGATTTATCCAAGCAAGTGTGCAGTATTTCGTAGCTTTTATCCATCGCTACGGTGCTCGACCCACGCTGTACAAAAACAAGAGGGATTGCCAGATGTACGGTATATTGAATTTCAACCACGACGGGGTAGTTTTCCCCACATGGCACCGTTATTTTCAGTTGTTGTGGGAGCAAATGTTCGCGAAAATTGCCTACGAGGTACATCATGTGCAAGACTATATGACTCCTTATTGGGATTTCATAGGGTTGAAAAATTGTGACATTTGCACCGATAAGTATGTGGGTGGTAAAGGTTATGAAGACGAGGACGGCTTACACCTTTCCAGACACTCTCCGTTCTCCAACTTATTGGATTTCTGCTTAGAACCTGAAGGGGATAATATCTGCTTTGGATGCCAAGCTGCGAAACGGCTGCCAACAATTACAAGAAAATTTAGAACCAATGATTTTCCGAATCAGAAAGATGTGGAATACATCCTAAGTTTAAAACAGTAAGCGACCATGCTTTCTATATGATTAACTCGAGCCAGTAAGTTGAGGTAGTCTGTCAAAGCAGCATGAAATAGGTGAAGTCGATTGCCAATTCTTATATGTAAACAAATCCAATGTTTGATTTGCATTTTTCTTATAGTTTTAATGATTCCAAGTTCTAACAACTGAACACAGCTTGCTCTGCTGTACAATGCCAGTCTCTTTTCGAGATTCAAAGAAAAGAAGGTTGAACTTTCTCCGTTTATTCTTAGCTTGGCGATGAGTATTGCAACTAGTATACACAGTTTAATCAAAGTTGTTTATTTGAACACAATCAAGATTTGAAGCCTGATTAAGATTCACAAATATTAACGCTGTAACAAATCTAGCCAAGATCCTTGTTTTTAAACTTGGAATAGTAACAGCATTTCCCAAATTAGTTGGTAACAACTATGCAGTAAGTTCTGTGAAACCGGACCATGCATCGACTGCCAGACCGTCGATTCCAGGCTAACTTAGCTATATCAATATGGAAACGATGAGTTGACATAACGGTCCGGGACAACGAACAGTGTGAAGAAAGTGTAAGCTGAGCAGCCGGCAAAATCAATCCGCCAGGAAAGCACGCTGTGGTGAACCGTCCATCCTAATGTAAGGTATCTACCCGCGACTAAAGCTTTAAAGATAGTGATGGTCAAAACATTCCGTGAACATTTTGCAAGCATATTGGAAACGTCCTTTTGTAGCGTGCTTTCGCGCCCCGCGAACGCGAAGCAGTCAGCAGATGGAGATTTCCAGTCTAACCTGGCGCAAACAAACAGAACAAAGCATGGTTAGTGATGGACTGGTAGACCCAAAGTTGACCTGGAACAACTTAGCGAATCGTATCCCAACGTAGCAATCCAGTAAGCAGATGGATAACTAACTGGCTTTTTAATAAGTTCCACTGAAAAAACGCGCACAATTTGGATAGTGATAGATAACGTGGGCAGATGTGCAGTCAGACAGCGAACGAGGTTAACTTCCGAATGAAAAAAATGAACAAACAAACCTAAAATATTTCCTAAAAATGTTGACCACTGAATACCAAAAGGAAATGGGTTGCATAGTGATGCTTCTCTTCGCGAAGTACTTCCGATTCCATGTTGCCTAACCATAGATTTCATATCTCACCGTTGTGTTAGGTCCTAACCACCAGTTGTGACTATAGTTACGTAGTTGGGTTACTTCTGTTAAATGTTTGAACCTAGTCGAAAGCATGAGGAAGAGCCAGTGTTTTAAAAGTGTTTTCAGTACAAAAGTGGTCACTGATAAATTGCTTATTCTCAGTCAGATCCGAAATCAACATTGTTCAATTCCCACAATGCCTGACCCCTTGTCTGATTTTAGCTACTTTATTCCAGGCGAACGAGATAGCGAGTCGTGTGACTCTTTCCATATGGCACTCGAAGGATATTGCGGTCGTCCTGGAGCAAACGCTACCTTCAAGTGGATGCACAACAAGATCCATTTGATGATTGATGGCAGCATGTGTTGTACGGCAACTGCAACGAATGATCCCATCTTCCTACTAATGCACAATTTTATTGACAAACTGTTTAACGTGAGTACTCGTTAGTCTGCTGATTCAAAGTTCTGTCAACATTTTTAGCGCTTTTAGCTAACTGTCAGCTAAGATGTTTGATGGACTATACCACCAAAGATCAGCTGATTTCGCTGGACACGTAGTCTCAGAAGAGGTAAATTACGGGACGAAATATAAGCGATTTGTAGACCGGACGAAGTGAAAAGCATAAAGTGTGTGTTACGTTCATCGTTCATTGAAATTGATTTCTGAGCATTTGCAGATCAATGAAAGCACAGAGGTAGGAGAACATCAGCATGAACTAACAGTTACCATGGCATCGCCGTTTCTTTATAGAAAAAAAAGTACTTTTAAAGTTGGCACTACCGTATCATTGAACCTTGGATGAGACGAGACAACATGTTTGTCTTCAAAATAGATTTAATGGTCAACAATGCGCAGTCCTTCACTGTCCAGTGAGTGTTCATTAAATGCGAAGTATTGTGAAGCATTACTGATTAACTGTCGGTATTTAGAGCCAGATAAATAAAGCTGCTAGGTAACACATTTTAGGTCTATTGGTTTAGATGTGTGTATGGTTAATTTTGGATCAATATTTGTACGATTGACATTCAAAACCTATTGACTCAGGCGAACAAATGACGAACGATTGCTGTTGTTTATTCAACGTCACATATATAAGATCATATAGGTTGAACGAATACCAAGCAGTATTTAGAATAGCAGAGATATTGTGTGGAATGTCTCTGTCCCAGACCAAAATGTTATAAAATGCTAAATTACTACGTTGTAACTCTTCAGCTGGTGAGTTGTCAACATTAGTAGTAGGTAGTTGGATGCTCCACACACAGTTATATCGCTGAACAGCATTACTCACCACTGCTCCCTATATGGCTCAGTAAGAGAAGAACACGCTTGCAGATACCCTTTAATGTTCAAGAACTTTAATCTCTAGTTGAGTTTTAAAACCAGACTTGCACAGATGAATAAACTGGTTGATTTCCTGGCTGATTGTAGTGGATGGATTGCTTATCCCAAGACTGTTTAGACAACGCTTTCTGGAGGTCTTATTTGTCAGAACGAGCTGTCCCTTGACCACTATCTTTTAGATAAGATTGATAAGATGTGCCACACGAGACCGTACTCGTTGCTCGCTGGAGAGGGAACTAGCGACGTTACGTTTTAAACAAACTACCAGAGCAAAAGAGTGAGGGTTTCATCGCAGACAGTTGTAATTTAACAGGCGTGCAGAATTTAGACCTCAACAATGAGAAAACTTTATCACGAACTTTAATTGCCCCACAAATGTATGCGTGTAACTAATTGCAATTTCATTTTAACGCCAATTCACCCTAAGTGCTATTATCACAGGAGAAGTTTGGTTCCTACATCATATTGACGAAGGGTTGAGAAAATATAATTTTAATCTGTATTGTCAGGCTGGCCAGTCGACACTCACTCTAAACGCCACCTGGGAGCAGTTCATATCAAATCTTGTTAGTTGTCACCAATACCGGCGGCTTCAATTTGCTTTTAACATTCTCATTACTACTAGTTCTGGCTAAATCTTGAAAGCCCCATGTGAACATGGCAGCATCCTCATGGCAGGTTTGCACAAATGCGTGGACACGGTTAATATAGAATGGGAAATTTGCGCTGAAAAAGAATAAGAGTTCCCCATACATCGAGCAAAATTTGGCAAAACTGAGACTGAACATGACTAGTCGAGTCTGATCGATAATCGAAAGCGTATGTATTTGATTATTTGGTCATGTCTATGGTGAGGTTGCTAGCGTTGTGGTTAACATGCTAGTTTCTCAAGCACGAGGGTCAGAGTACAAACTCCGGTCAGGACAAGGATATACACTACTGATATGATATAGTAAGAGTGAAACTCGAGTACATTGCTTCCTTTCGAAATGGACTAGCCGAAAGGCTTAAACGAATGTGAAGGTTGCGGTCAAGTGTGGGTGATGTTCAATTTCAAAATACCCACGAGTAGTCCAACTTGATGGTTTCTCCTCACCGCGTTAGTAAGTAAAACGAGCAAGTTGTTGAATAAGACATTCAAGCAGGGACCTCAGGAATAGAAACATTATCCAAGCCACAGATCGAACATAAGCTTACGCTCTTCGCCATGCATGAGTAGGTGAGACCTGCTTGATTACCTATGCAACTTGAACTTTAATGAAAGCGAGACCTTGGAATATGTGAATTAGTAGGGGGACTTTTATCGAGGTGTGAGGTCCTTGGCGGATTGGCTCAGGAAGGTGTGTCAGTGTGTAAACAAAGTACTGGTTTGAAGCAATGTCTAGCTGTACAGGTGAGTTACGTCAGTCGGTTAATGAGCGAATGAGAGCGATTTTTTGTATGCCAGTGGGTTGTTATGGCAAAGATTGGAAGCAACAGATAAATTATGTTTTCTGAATGTGAGGTCAGATTGAGTGGGTTGTACCCAGCCAAGTAGGACCATAAGTCTAGACTCACCAATTACCTCTTTATTGAAAAGAGAACCAAACTTTTGATGGAACTGATGAGAGAAGGACAGGAATAGTTTAAACGATAGAATAAAGTGGTCAAACTCGAGTCTTGGAACCTTCTAGCTATGTGCGATAGTTGGTCTGCTTCAATCCTACTGACGTTTTAACCAGCTGTATTAAAGCTATATAATGTGCGTCAGACAGAAAATGTGCAGAAGGATATATTTAACACCCCCTTATATATGCACGGTATAGAAGTATGCACGCAGAAAGACGATGTTAATACGTTGAAGAGGAACATTGCATTCATCCGCCTACATTTAACGGACGATATTGCACTGGATACAGTCAACTGTCGGCTGCATCCGAATCAGACGTACCCTTCTAGCGACAGCACTGCGCAACACGTTTGTAACACCGTCCCTTCTGGTGTTTAGCCTGAAATAGAAGCTGCCTGTTGTTAATCAATCTATGCTCGTTGGCTCACACTCCTGCTGTCCTGCAATGGGCTGTGTTGGTTAAACAACTAGGCGTTCGTTCAAATGTATCAAGCAATACCGCTCAGTAGGGTACGGCCTCAACAGCAAAGTCGCTGCACACTCAAGGTGCTACTGACCACCGAGCATTCCTCACTCGGATGTTTTACGTAATCTGTAGCGTTTCAACAAATCTCTTCATATTGACCAACCAGCGGATGTTGGCCATTGTCGAAGTCTCTTATGCAAATATTTTTTTCCACAAAACCTGTACAGTAACACTGATATAGTGATAAATTACGAAAAAAAACTGTTCGCCGTTGCTCCTTCTATGATTGCAAAAGAATTTTTGCAAGATCTACTCGTTTGGCAATTGGCTGAACGATCCTTAGGACCAATCAGGCATACGAAAAAGATTCATCTATTCGTAAGTTGTTATAGGAGGGAGAGAGATCTCTGTGTGTACGTTCTTATCTCTGTGTTGGTCGGTGAAAAGTCGTGATGGATGGTTTATAGGTGTAAAGAAAAAGTGGATGGAAATAAGTTGGGGAAACGTCAATAAAGCGGCTGGCTGCAATCATGTCAGCAACAAACACTGAAACACATAGGAACAAAATCCCGTCACATACTCACCTTTACTGATCTGTGGGTATGGGCAAGATTAACAATGTAACAATAGTTGGAGAAATATCTATCAACTTTTTTTGTGTATACTTTTCAGTTCTCATACAGATGGTTCGTCAAACCACTTGTAAAACAATTTAGGCCGGACGAAACTTTGCCACCACAAACCTGTACAGTAAATTTTCCACGCTAAGCAGCTGACAGTTATGCACGCTGTAGCCTGTTTGTGATGAAGAGCAAAGAACAACAGTGGAAACCTTAACCCGTTTTCGTCACACTATGGTAATCCGCTATACAGACTACTCGGCGACACAGCCTCAGCGTTTGCATTCAACTGTTTTGCATACGATAGTTATCTGCAAGTGTCTACCCATTTCATTGCTGGCGTATACTCTGGACCTCACCTGAACTCATTTGTATAACAGGTTGTTTTGGTGTGATGAGGTCGCAGGAGGACATACAGCGCAAGATGCAAATGTTTAGGTTACTTTCGTCAACCAATTACGTAAAACTTTCAGTCATACAGTACTGGTGCATAAGACAAAGCAGTACGAACGTACGTCACATAGGTACATAACGCAGTGAGGTAAATAGAACAGATGTCACGACGATGAAAATGATTGCGTCCATTCCTTCTGTCAACACAGAGGTGGCGTTTGACGCTTAACTAACATCGCTTCAATGAAGGCCAACGTTTTGGAGTCAATCATGACGCCCTGTGACTGAGTGTTTTGAAAACAATGAAAAATGCGATTATCGATTATTTACTTTTCAACTTGATCAATGGTTTCATGTGCACTTTAGTCACACGGTTAACGTTGGTGAACCTGCATGAAAGAACTTCATTTCGTGATTTATCTTTGCTCACTGCTTTAGCCAAATGATTTAAAGGGACTCAATATTTTAATGGCTGTTACAGTTCAGAAAATATCAGTACACTCTACCCTAACTGTGTGACTTAGTTTTGATCTCGCCTAAGATATGCAATTATATGTGCATTTATGATATGTCCATAATTTCAATCAATATTGTTGTTTATGAAATTCGGAAGTTAACCCAAGTGATCTGTGCCCGCGTGGGAAACAGGACTGTACGGCATTAAACATACTGGCGAGTAGTAGGGGGTATTACTTTACATCATTCATGGTCGACCGCAGCTGTGGCATCTCCACAGATCTTTATGTCAGCCTTTCGAAAGGGGACACTATACTCGAGTTTCGCTTTTGTTATAACCCGCCAGTAGTGTATAACCTCGCACTTTACTTCCTACTCGATGTCCTCTATATCTCTGACCACTAATCAGTTCTAAAAACAGTGTCTAAAAAGTAAAACGAACTGGGGATTTCGACTTAACTGAGGAGTGTCCATTTCGGGGATACCGACCGGAACTAGCAGGTGATGACTGTTTCTCGACGATCGGGGCAACTTGAATAGCACGTACATGTGAACATGGCTGAACGCTTAGTTGTGATGGTTTCACCTTGTTCAATTTGAAGTCATAGTGTGCAGGGAACAATATAGGGTTCAAATTCCGATCATGACGAGTACATACACTAATAATGAGTTATAACAAGGATGGATATCGAAGAATTAGCTTCTTTTAAAAGGTCCGTCTGACTGTGAAAGCCATTGACAGATGCGGTTGATGTGCAACCCAAGTAGACCTCTTGCAATTTCAACGTTGCTATTTGTGAGAGTTCATTCATCTACATGATATACCAATATACCTGTAACTAGGAAAATCTGTTCTGACTAACTCGTGATGGAAGCCTAATTCGATGTCGAGGAGGAAATAACTTTCACCTAAACCATTTTGTGTGGCACTGGAATTATAATGATTGTGTTCGTCTTATGTTTTCTCATATCCAAAGAGACATCAAGTTGTTGACAGATGCAATCGTTTCTCTACCTTTCAGATATGGCTACGAATCTATCGTCCAGACAAGTTTGTTTATCCAAATCGTGACGTCAGACCGGGGCATTCGCGGGACTCATTCATGATTGGTCTTCTACCTTTGGCCAGAAACGGGGACATGTTTGTTGACAGCGTGGAATTAGGTTATGATTATGATGATATGATAATTGGAAAATACGCGCAAAACAATTTACCGCCAATTGTGCTGAAGTATCACTAAACAATGTGATAACCTTTTTATTGCCTTTATTTGCTTTACATCCCACAGAAAGTAATATTCTCCTAGAATGATTTTTCGACCGTTTGATGAAATAAACCATTTTTTGGGAAACACAATGGGACTATATTCGGTCACCTTAAAAAATGACTGTGCAAACTACAATGCAATAATACTATCAGACTCGGTTCACAAATATCGTCAGCAGGACCGCATTGAAGGGCGCACTCGCACATACATAAAAACTGATACACAGATCATGAATCAACAAAACTATAAAAGAGCTCGTGAAAACTGACGGCTATGGTCAAACAGTATGATGCACTCGAGGGTGATTCAGTCAGTCAACTGGCTGACAACAGGGTGTAGCTGAAACAGCACAATATGGAGTCACTTACCCCATTCTACGGAGAAGTGAATGTTGCGGGAAAGCTGTTCTGGTGCTTAACTCAGACACTCCAATCGCTTTCAGACAATTCCGAACACAGAAAACAAGATAGTTGTGTGGTGAACCGCTTGAAAACAGGGATATTTTTGGGATCCAAAAGACATTCTTTTTGTTGGACATTTTGTGGGCATACTAAGAATGTAGATCAGCTTAGTTGGGTTGTTTCGGGTAGACGGTATACGCATACAAAGATAGTTGCTCCTACAAAACATGAAAAACAATTGGCGGTGATGTAGTTCACCTCTTTCACCAGTAACCTTGAACTCAAAGCAATGCCCACAATGTTATATTCAGCCGTAAACGTGAGATGAACCTAACTGGAACCATAACAGGAGGGCTGAGGTTGAAGTAGAGAAAGTCCCATCGCGTAATATATGCGGCATCCTAAAATCAATCACACACAGGCACGGTCTAGCTGGATTGTACAAGTAATCGTTTCAGTGGGTAGATGCAAGCGAGCATCATGCAGAGGGGAAACTATCGTGATGCCGCAAGAGGAAGACTTAAAATAAAGGAGTACTGAAGTTTGCATTTCATAAAAAATAACGAAGATGCTGGACATAAAGGTGGACAGAGCACCATGTTCTTGATAAATCTTCTCAGAGAAAAGCAAGCAATTTTTATCGTCAGTTTATCTTAATGCCTCCAGGTATTTTGGATTGCAGTTATTCCCGGAGAGAAGGCACACGGTAACTAACACAAACCTAACAATCCAAGTGGCCATCCGATTGCTGCTCTTTGGGACATCCAGTGCTGTCTATGCGAGTCAATCAAACAATGTGTCGTACGAAGCACAATAGGTTGATGTTGGGTACAACTGTACATCCATACAAGAGGGCTGTCAATAAGTATACCATAGGAGTTAGAATAACACAGCACACGACGAAAAACACAATGAAAGGTAATGACATGGGAAACGCCCCAAGATAACCGTATATAACGCTAGCTTAAAATAATAAGATGGACGATGAAGTTTCCAAGTATACCGGGCCAAACCATCAGCTTCGTACCAATCTGAACGTAAAAACCGACATATTTTCAGACCCCAAACAGACGAAAAACAAGGTTTGGAAGTATACCAAGACAAAAAATCGCTTCGTCGCTAAACAATGGCTTCTGAACGACGGTGACACTAAATTATTAGGAAAACATGTCAAGCTGTCAGCAACCGGAATATAAAGAAGTTTCTGATTATCTGGTTATTAAGGAATGAATCTGTACCCTTTCAAAATACAGAAATAGAACGTATCTATTACAGGACTCTGCTTCTTGTTTGTGGTGCATTTATCACGCCGTAGGCAATTACTTCATTCAACCACGTAACGGATCTTGTTTTTCATTACCACGTAACGACTCCGGCTACTGTGTTTGCAGTGAATAGTGCCTACACTAAAGTCGCAAGCAGTCTAAGAGTGACCCAGATACCAGACTACGAAAGTGTGGAATATTATAGATGGTCCAGCAAGTAGGCAAGATAAATACGCCTACGCTTTTAAGGAAACGTATCAAAATGCAGGCAAGTAGACTTTTGCTACAGTTGGATGACGAGCGACAAAATCCAAATGCAATACTAACAACGATGAGATTACTATATGACGAAGTCAAAACGATAAGAACGGTTGCAAAGTAACGCCGTCTATTTAGAAACAAGTGTATCAACATAAGCTAGCAAGTAGCTCACTAGTTCTAATTGAAGTATACAAGGTAGTGAGAAGAAACCATTAGAATCATACAATCCAATCGTTGATTTTTCTGCGTTGACTCATGCGCTCCGGTTCAGGTAAATCTGAAAAATTTGGAAGATCTGGTAGTTGTTCAGGCATCGGAGCTGGACCCGGTTCATATCTAGGTCTGTTGGTCTTGTGCAAGCGAACGCGGTTGAAATAGCCAGGCTCAGGACGATCCAGTTTCAAGTGTTCCTTAATACAGGCATCAAAAGGATATTGCGCTGACCTGCACCTTGAAAAAGTAAAAACAAGTTATAAATCGATGTGAAATTAAACCACCAGCACATAGTTAACCGTGAGCTGTAAACGGAGAACAAATAGTGATCAAACACACTTGAATCTACTAACGGCGCTCAAAAATGCAGCAAACAATAATATAGCTAAAAAGTAGCACACAGCTCAGTTATTTATCAGCAGACTAAGGAGACTGGTCTAATGAAGAGATACAACTGCATATCAAACAATCAACAACAAAAAACAAGATCGTAATGCAGGGCTTTCATTTTTTTAGCAAATGAATTCAACGACTGCAAGAAGGTAGAGATAAAGTTTAAGAGAAATCTGTAGTATGGTCAAAAATGTCTGAACATCATCATCATGGACAACAATAGATCAGTGGTTTACATTGATGTTTAACTACCACACCCTGTACAAGAAGAGAAGTGGAGAAAGAATTAACTAATGAAAAAAACCTACGTCTATATTAAAACATTCAACATAAAGGTGCCTACACCTTGCAAATAACCGACCAAGTTATAAATAGAAGTAAGGCGTCATCAGTAAAACAGCTCCCTTATAGCTTTCACTGCCCCGCGTCATTAAATGCACTCATCTCACAGACAACTCGAACAAACAACCACAACATTCACGCCATTGAGCTCGATTAACCACCATCTCACTTATCCTCTTCAATCACCGAATCTGAGAGTCGCGAAGGCTCCAGCCAGGAAGACGAACCCGAACCACAGTGGCCAATCCTTTCATGAACGACTTCATCTCCCTACGCCAGGTCATAATCTGCCCACCTCGCACCCTACGCCATTCGGCTACAGTGTTGACAAACAGTGCTCGACGTGGCAAACGACTAGGTGGCATTCTTAATAGACGGCCTATCCATCTGTCTGTGTGAATGTAACGACAGAATGAAAGTTTGTTTGAAAACCATTACCCAATACCTTATCCCTATCCGCTACGTTGCTTGCTCGCTTGTGCCACCCGACATGAGCGATCGAACACAAACACCGGTGGTCAAATACCTGAAGACAGTTCACGTCTTCTACCTTGATGGGCCATGTTCCGCTGTCGTGAACTAACTCAGCCCTCACTGTCGCCTTATATTCCCGACCTTTGA
>JTDE01021208.1:0-10433 GCA_014338405.1 Paragonimus skrjabini miyazakii | reverse complement strand
CTGGAAATAATCCCGAGTCTGCCTTCTGCATGACGAGCAACATACTTCCAAAACTACTGGTTCACATTGCACACCGTGAGGATGGATGATTGCCGTCCGCCTGAGGCGTGTGTACGTGTGATTGTCCGTCACCTTCAGCTTAACCCACCATCTACAAACAACGGACGATGTGACAGGCGGTGAGTTGACATTCGTAAGATGTGACCAAGTCAACGATCAATATACTTAAGGGTCGACAAACTCTGCTCATTGCAAGGACACGTCGGCGAAGTTTGTCACTGCTGACACGGTGTTCCCAACACACGTCGCCTATGTTTCGGAGACACCGATGGTCGGAAACACATACTCTGTGGACATACTCCGCGTGGATGGGCCCAGTTTCGGAACCATACAATAGGAATGTCCTTACAGTCGCACTGTAAACTCGGCCTATCACAGAAACACTGATGTCGTGCTGACAACAGATGACCTTTGCTATGTGATTTGTGATCTCATCACACTTTCAGTCAGCGCCGATACAACTCTCAAGGTATATGAACTTCTCAACTGCTTTCAAAGGCTCATCACCAAGGGTGAGATCAGACGCAGAGTCTTGCCAATCTTGCAACAACACCTTGTAGTTAATAGGCGTAAAGGCCATACTAAACAGACGAACAAAAACGTGTAGTCTGTCCATATTCTGGGTTCCCTGTGAACCGTCACACAACAGGACGATGTCGTCTACATACCCTGTGTCTCGAAGTCGAATGTTTGAGAGCAGTTCTACATTATCAAACGCGCAGTTGGTCACAGTACACTCTAGAATCTCGTCTGCTGGAAGATTGAATAGGAAAGGGAGGTTGGACAACCTTGTCGTACTTCAAGTGAGATGCTAAAGATCGGTGATACGCTGTCATAGGCCTTAATCCTGCTCGAAGTCTGGCAGTTAGTTGTTTTCACGTACAAATTGGGCACACCTATTCCCGACGGACAGTTCCTGAGAGCAGATTGGTCAGCCGAATCAACCCCCCTGATGTCCAAAAAGACAACAGTTGTTGGCTTTCTATGTGAATGGCGGAGCAGAGGCATCTGGTGGAGTGTGAAGATGTGATCAGTGCAACCACGGAAAGGGTAAAATCAGGCTTGCTCCCCACGGATTTTGTTTGACCGCTTCGCATGGTCTGCGAATTTTAACTACAAGCAGCTACAAAACAATAGGAGTCAAGTTAATCTCTCGAAGAATTCGCTTACGAAGTGCGTGAACTACTATTGAAAATGGGGATGATTTCAGCCAAACTCTGGTTTTTGGAGCGAATTTACTGACCCAAAGTTTCTGCAGGGAAGCAGTTAGCGCCCTGACTAAGACTAGGCCCCGATACGTAAATCGGGTACGAGGGAGTTGGTATGGGCAGGGTGCCTATGATGTTTCAGCAACTTTAGTTTGCGATGACGGAGAAGCGGCATTAGACCAGTAAGCACAAGGGCCACCTGGCGCAAGTGCCCGGCTGATCGGTCGCTAGAAGTGCCCGGCTGATCGGTCGCTAGAAGCGCCCGGCTCAGCGTCCTAGCAGGTTATGAGTAGGCTAACCACTGGCTTCACAGATGACCTCGTTCAAACTTAATTTCTTGCTACCCGTTGCCCGGATGAGAGGGAGAAGCTTTCAAGAGTTTCCCGTAGCAGTGGCTTGCTCCAATTAGAGAGCGCGTTGTGTTCACCAGGCCTTGCGATCTTTTCTTGGTTGTTCTCGGAGTTCAAAGTGAGCAGTCTTGTAAACTGAACTCGCAGCTGAATGGATCTCGGCGAGTATCAAGAAGTTCGAGGGATCACATTAAAACCCAGCGGTTGGCAGCTGAACGGGCTGACATACCACAAGCATTATCACACTTACTCACTTTGTACATGGGACCAATGTACTGCAGCGTCACCCGGTCTTAGACTACAGGCAAACGCGCTGTGGTAAGTGTAGAGTATCTGTATACCTGTTAGTTCAGGGACGTCAATTTGTAGTTGAAATCGAAGACCTCCAACCAAAGCGCAGAGTGAACTTGGTACGCGCTAGTGCAAGACAGGAATCCATGCAGGCGCCCTGGACTGACCAACAAAACTTTTAACGTTAAACTTATAACACCATGGTATGCAGAACGGTCCTGGAGGAGTTCGGGACTGGATACATAGCTACTTCTCTGCAGAGTAACGTAGCGCCTGCCAAGCATTTCGGTTGCCCTAAAATCAAGAATAGAGGGACAATTTTTAAGAATGCCCGCGATGGAAAGCGTTTAAAAGAAGCAGTATGTGTTGGGAAGCCTTTG
Organism: Paragonimus skrjabini miyazakii; assembly: GCA_014338405.1. Taxonomy (NCBI): domain Eukaryota; kingdom Metazoa; phylum Platyhelminthes; class Trematoda; order Plagiorchiida; family Troglotrematidae; genus Paragonimus; species Paragonimus skrjabini miyazakii. Next base: position 8,144 of record JTDE01021208.1, on the reverse strand, counting down.
CACTTGACATACAGCTGGTTCAAGAAAGGTGGCCCATCAGTTCTTATCAGATCTGTCCATAATTTTTTTCGCCATATGCTCCTAGTGTGTTCGCCGCTCCCGAGGTAGAATGTACTCCAGACGGCGAACTTCAGTTCAAATAGTACGCTCGGGGTCAGATACGTAAGTCTGACAACAGCGGACGTGAGACCAGCGCAATCGTTGAGAGTTGAGTTATCGCGTGTACACAGCATTTCATGAGTTCGGTGCTTGTCGATTGTGAGAATATGATAGTCCGACGTTCAATCCACTTGTTGCATTGATCCTCTCAGACGGATAAAATCAGAGCACACGGGGCCGTGTCAGCAACCGTCGAGGGTCCAATTAGAAAAGCTTCGCATATAAATCAGAATCTGGGTGCTGCGTGATGATGACAATTCGGAAAATACTTCACTTCTATTAGGTCAGTCACTAGTGGTTCGTTGGTGACTATAGTCTACAAGCAGGGGAAGACACCGGCTACGACACCTAACAAAAATCAAATAAAGTCGATGAAGAACCTTTCAGACCAGCAGAGTTAACTTGCAGATCAGAACCAATATAAGTCGAATATATGAAGCTCTCCATGTTCGGCGTGTGTGCTTTTGAAACAGAAAGCCGTTCAGGTTATCGTACGAAATGATACTACACGCCTGAGCGGTGTCCACTGACGGCTTGTAAGCAAAACATGTTGGAGAGTAATACAACGTTTTGTGGAACGTGGGCGTAGACTTCAACCACAGGGAAAACAACAGAATGCACAAGGCGCTCTCGTCTGCATCCAATGTACGCGCACACTAATCGGGATGATAAGAGCTGAATGGTCGCACCTCGTGTACTCTCTACAGCAAACCCCAGAATCCGCCAAACCGAAATTACGCACACTAATACGAGAACCGCCTGGCTAGTTCGAAAGTCGTCGCAAGGCCTGAATAAATCAGAACCCAACAAAAGACCGCAATTTAAAAAAATGCGAACGAAGTTGGATAGACAGATGGCTAACTCACGCATCGCTTGATTTTGTGACACTACAGGTGGCCTTGCACGTTCAACGCAACTGACAACGTCCACACGGTAAAAGCAGATGAATTTGATTAGCGAGTCAAAACGGTTGCCCATCCTACCGCTCGAGTAAGCTGTTGTGGCATTTTTTTATCTGGGCTTACGTTCGAAACGAAAAAGCGATTATTGCATTACTACATCAAGCAGTCTTCTGAAGCCCTGCAAATAAAATTCTTGGTGTATAGGGGTACGCCTCTTTCAGGACAGATCATCACGATTACAACTAGACCTACGTGACGACTGGTCATCAGCTCCCCGGGGAGTGGGACACATCGTCACACGAGGAGGTTAAAAACTATACTGGGAGTAGACAGAATGCAAAATGAGGATCAATGAAAATTCTACCATGCGAATTAAACTAGCGGTATTACTTACTTTTCCAGCCGATATGTTGGACCGCCATACTTGTGCAGACAAGTGAAGTAAGTAGTAAATTCTTCGGCACAGTGCCTTTTGACAAGCTTGAAGAATTTTTGAGCGCAGCCTGTGACAAGTTTTCCCTCGTTGATGCAAGCGCGGGGGTCGTGTGTCTCATAACGGCACAACATGAATTCCTTACATTGCTCGTCACAAAATTTACCCAAGTGAATTCCTGCAGCTAACAAAGGTACAGCTGTTAACTTGATTTCAGGTATATCCAATTCTTCAAAAGTCGGTAAAGGAACATCTACAGAAACCATGGATGTCCAGCCCTTTAGGGCGACTAGTGTCAAATGAACTGCTACAATCTTATTGGTTGGCTCGACGGCCCAATAGTATTCGAGGAATCAATGAATTTTTATGCTCTACTACTATAGTAGAACTACTATAGCAGTACACGTCGAAAACCGCTGTTATCGATCAGACGTACAATATACCTACACCAGAATGCAAGGTAAGGCTTAGACAACATAGTGGGATGGTCAACTGTTCTTTGAGTATCCTATGGGTGTTTCTCCATTAAAATCATAATTTTTTGAAAACTACGTCATTGGCATCTGAAAGTTCACACCAATCGTCTCTGTCAATCCATTTATTTTGTAGGTAACGGTTACTGACAACAAGATGTAAACTTTAAGTTGACAGACGCCTAAACCATCTCCCACGTTGAATTTCAATTAAACAGCATGACCACTAATGCTCATATCATGCCGAAACGATAGTCGGAACGATCACTAAATTTTTCCGGGCCAGACGTCCACCTGGTTGTTAAGAGTCAAATGACGGATGGCTGTCCTGTTTTACAATGAGTGGTATTCTGGGGAGTACTGAAATCCCTTCTAATATCGGCGACTTTCATATAGATGTACGAATAATTTATCATAATTTCGGTGTTGTTAAACCTTCACAAAGCACCAAAGGTAACCTGTGATGAAGAAGTTATGTATAGCGATGCTGGTAGAACAGTGGAAGTGATGCGTACTCCTTCTTCTACCCGCGAAGTTTACGAAATTACTGATCATTTGAGAACATCATCTGATTACCGTTCGGTGAACGCTACAACGTGCCTGGTTTCATTTGTAAGGCCACATCCTTCAAGTAACCCCATAGATCATATACGAACTGCCGGCGTAATGATCCGTTGTGTGTCCGTCAGGAATATTATGTTACTGACAACAACGACGAACGTGATCTCCGAGTTGCGTCCGCTGGTTCTTCGGTTACCAGTGGATGCAAGGGCAATATTGGAAACTTCGGCAGTGCTGGATACCTGCGATGTAAACGGTGGTAAGCATGTTGGCCTTGGGTAACAAAAATGCGTAAATGTTGTTCATGATGAAGCCGACGAGATTGTCTGTATTCAAACGGACAGTGATGACTTGATGTTATACAAAGGAACTCGACAATACTACGTACATCCGTTTTCATTGTTGGGGTTTCCTGCGGCAAGTCCAAGTCAACGAATAGGCATCAGCGCTGAAGTCTATCATCCGTAATCTGCTGGAACTGTTGTCCGCGTGTTGGTGTCAAACAAAATCAGTAAATTTTTGGCAGGGTCTTTAGATTGTATAGTTGGTGATGCGGCAGCAAGTACTTTCATGAAAAATGTAAAACAATGAGCTGGTTTTGGCGCGTAGAAAAAACGTTCAACAGAAGTTGTTTACGTAAGCAAATGAACGTCGTTTCCGACGCCGTCATACTTAGAGCTACACTGTTGTGACCACTCCAGAACACGTAGGCAATCGGATTGTCATACAAGTACTTTACCTTTTGAAGAAGTATCCCAAAGATATGGGTAAATTTTTATTGCCTGTCAGGTTTTCAGACGCATCATTGAAAGACGATGCGCCATTGACATACGGCAAGTATCAGGGTGAAAAGATGACAGTCTGAGTAATGTGATTAAACCAGCTGCAACGTTATGTAAATACATTATCCATATTGGTGCTGGCTGTACTCCCGGGTCATCGAATAATCTTGTGATTGTTAGGGATGTTCATTATTATCTGTGCTCTAGTTGACAGAAATATTTGTCTGAGATGTCGCTACCACGAACCAAAGTTCAGTCGTTGATTATTTCCTTACGGTTTGTGGGAACAAAAGTGTTACTCGTCGTTCAAGTGGACTACGGTCGACAAGATCCAGTGTAAATGTTCATAACTGCTTTCCCATCATTTTTTGCATTTCATCTCATTGGACATACGTGGAAAATAAGACCTTTTCATCAATTGCAACTTTGTTTTTTAAGGCGTGCGTCCATTATTCGCCATGCTCATTTTCTGTTTTACTCTTCACAGATGTATCATATAGTCGGTTTCAGTGATAACTCGATCTAAATCGTCCACAAGTTAGCAGTGTCACAGTCCGGTCAAGCAAAATGGCTGAAACTCAGTGGAAGATAGCTTGACTAGTTGCTTTTAAAAGAAGTACCACCGAAAGAGGAGTGGAAGATTCATAACGATCGACTGCACTAACCGACTGGTAATACGCTGGCACTCGTTGCTAATTTCCTAGATGGATGTGTTGGTATGCAGGCATCTTTGCGTGCTTGAAGGACTGCGGATAAAATTTAAGCCGAGGTCATTTTATGTGAGCAACGCGCTGGAAAACGTAAAAAGTATACATTTCTTGGTACGTTGTTTGGTTCAAGGTTATCCCAGTAGTCCCAAGATTGCGTACGCTTTCCTCGAGTGAATTCATGCGACAAGTTGCGAGAGTTCACATCAACTGGGAATTACTTACTGGCAATTATCCGTTTCACGGGATTTGCCTTGAAGTTCGTTCAGAAGGCAAGACGGTCCTTTTGGCGTGAATCCTCGATTTTTAAATATTTTATGAAATTTTAAAATCAGAATTTCATGCAAAGTACTTACAGTACATCAATTGTAAATAGGCGGCGTTAATGGAAAAATTGGAACACATCGAATAAGTCCCGAAAGTACTAGCTTGGTGATGAAATTTTTCCACCATTTTCGCGAAAACAACCCGTTATTGACGTTAGCTCACTTTTTCGAGTCTTATAAATGCGATCATTGCCATTTTCGAGATGAAATACGTCATCCTATAGCTTAAGAGTGCTTCATTTTGCGGCGTTTCACAGATATAGTCGAAAGGTAAATATACGACCATACTGTGTTTGCTTTGAATTTCAACAAGAACACCAACACATTTGATAGTGAAACATGTATGACAACATTTCCAGCTGCGTTTTTCATACGATGTTTATACTATTTCTCTTTGTTTGCAAAATTTCAGGTAGATACTGGTCGATGAAACGTTGCTCTTAGAAATGGTTGGGAATGAAGCTATCATATGGTTGTTTCCATGTTCGGTGTATATGGGTCGGCGTAAGAAAAGGGTACCATGTCCCACTCTGTCATCTAGAATCTTCAGAAGTAAAGTCTATTCACCCTACTGCATTGTTTCTAACCAGATTGGTGTCGCGTGGCGTTCGTGCGTGTAGTGACCAGCGATCGTGTGGCTTCTCTAAGGATCCCGGCTGCAACCTCATCTTCCAGCTTGTCTGTTCTGTACGCATGATTCTGTTCACGCCTGCAATGGGAGGCCTGATATGAACTCAGTGCCAATTTATTCAGTCGTCCAACTAGTTGCACGCAGCGAATGCTTGTCCCTTTCCTAACGACTCATCTACTATTCTATTCTTCAAGGTCATTTAACCCGTACCTTTTCGAGCGTTGTTTAACGCACTCGAAGGTTCCACGCACCTATCGCCTAGCGCGCTTTTCAGTGCCGCCGAGTGGGCTGTGGCCCACTTCGCGCTTCCTCCCTTTCCCTTCTTGGTTGCTTCCGTTGATCCCAGACTAGGCTAGAGTTAACTACTTATCATATTTCCAAACATTGCTGAAAATATACGGTTTGTTTCCAAACCCTGCTGTGTTCTCTAGTTCATAGCCTGTTGGGACCAAGGTTCGATTGCTCTCCAGGAAAGGCGTATTGAATTGTTAGTGGACGGGGGTCTAGTGCATACCCACTTGTCCACCACACGCGGAAAAATATACGGAAGCAGAAGAAATGAAGCTGCCTGCCGATCATCGGGAGGCATATCTATCAGCCAGTCACACAGCGATGTTTAGAACGCCAAGTATCTATTGCGGTACAGAAAACGTCCAATCAATATGGCAATCAATGGAATCAAAGATGATGATAACCATGTACCCCAAACGCTTCAAATACAGATTTTTCATCACTTCCCGCGTGTGTTTGTTCTTCAAATTGTTCATGGTAAACGTCGTTCGGAAGGGGCAGATACTAGTGTGAACATATACTGAATACTCAGACGCTGATCATAAATGAAGTCAATCGGGTGGAGAAGCTTCTAGTGTGATCGTATATTGCATTCTGAGACGTTCTTCATGGCTCAAGTGAATGAGGTTGAAGGATCTACGAGTGTGCATGCATACTCAGACGTATTTCATAGCTCAAGTGAATCAGGTTGAAGCATCTACTAGTTTGAACGTACACAGACGTTCTTCCTAGCTTATGTGACTCATGTTGAAGCAGTTACTGTTCGGAACACATAGTGCATTCTGAGACGTTGTTGATGGTCTAAGTCAATATGGTGGAGCAGCTAATGGTGAGAATGTATAGTGCATAATCATGCGTTATTAATAGTTTAATTGAATGAGGTTGAAGCATCTATTAGTGTGAACCCGCACTGCATACTCGGACGTTCTTCATAGCTCAAGTTGATCGGGTTCAAGCAGCTACTAATGTGAACGCATACTGCATACTAAGGCATTTTTTATTGGCCAGGTCAGCGGGATCATCTTCTGGATGGATCAAAAGCAGTAATGTTTGATATTGACTCCAAGTATATTGTACTATCTACACCTCTTAAGGTTGAGAACAGTTTGACGAGTTGGTTCGCAGGATTTCTCTTTCCGGCTATGACTATGAAGTGGTACTTGGCGAACAGCCAGGTTCCTGCGATGGCGATAAAATGAAAGTGCCCCGCTAACTTGACGTGTTTTCTCTTTACTCTATTTTCCCGGGTCGATACTAATGCACAAGGGTCTATGCGCTGAGTTCTCGCTTTTCATTGTCAATTGGTTTTCGATAGTGACCACGGACTGGTTATTAATCTGTTGGACCAGTTCCATCAATTGGTGAGCCCGTAATTTTCGAACATTTCGCTGCAGTCGTCCTTTGCATCTTGGTGAGTTCGTTCCTTTGCATCTTTGTTGTTTTTATTGACGTTCGCGTGAGCAATTGTTTTTCTCTGTTTGTGTATACGTTCATTTATACAATTTCTCAGTTCGGTTCCATAGTAGCTCTTGATAGCCAATAACCGCATAATCACTACCCAGTGTCTGAAATGTTACCTAAGTACGTTGACAGCCCTTCTATCGGTACTAATTCGTTACTGGTCCCTCCGTTTTTGGAAATGGAACTTCTGTTTTGGTTTGGTTACTTGGAAGCAAAACTTTTCAACAACGGAATTTTGTCCGACCAAACAAGATTCTATTAGTTGTTAGCCAGACTTCCGAATGAAGTCACCATACAGCTTCGCGATGTTATAGTAAACCGACCAGCACAGCATAAGTACGATACTCTAAAAGAAGCAGTTATTAATCGAGTGACACTTTCCGAAAAGACCCGAGTACAACTTATTCACGACTTGAAGCTAGACGACAGGCGCCCTTCAACATTACTAGCAGAGATGCAGCAACCGATCGGCAACTTGCATATGGACGAATCCCCCATCAGGGAACTCTGGCTTAGCAAACTGCCAGAAGCAATGCAAGCAATAGTTTCAGTTGCTCGTTCACAAACTCTCGCCAAGACAGCGGAAATCGCCGATCAAGTAATGGAGCGTGTTCACCCACTACTAGGTTGCTTGAATGTACCACGCCCTAGTCCGCATCTTACAGTAGGCACGCGCAGTTCAAACAGGTATTCCCCGAGGGAAGTTAGGCACCTGGACAATATCTCTCAGTTTACGACTGATATACGTCATGTCTCAGGTACCGACAACACTGTCGCGGACGCTCTCCCACGCGTCCATAACCTCAACGCATCTGCTGACAGCGGCATCGATTCGGCGGCCATGGCTGCCGCGCAAGCCAGTGACCCTGAGATCGAGTATCTCCGTCAAAAGAGCTCTCTCAAAAGCCAACCCGTACCTCTGACATCGTCAGAGGGAACAATCTTCCGCAACACTTTCCAGGGCACACCTCGCCCTGTGCCTGCAAAAGCGTTCCGTCCCCGGAACCCCCTGCAACTCTCGCAACCCCTGCTCCCTCTACCTCTAGGCATAATCGGCCTGGTAAGGAGTTTCGCAATCCAGTATGTTAACAACAACAAGAAAATATTAACTTCCATGCCTTTGCAGTTATCTCATGTGTTACCAGGTCCACAACCCAAACGGCGTTTTTCTGGACCAGGTTAATTCGTATGCTAACTCTCTTCTTTCTTGAGTCTAACAAATTTAGATAGGAGCACAAGAAGAAGAAAGAAAAACCGAAGACAGTCATGAAACGTTGCAGGGTTTATAAAGTCGTTGGCTATGAAATTATTAAGCCGACCGGATACGTTGACACGGCGAGTTGTCCATTTCCGCCAGTCTTGCGGGTACTTCACCGTGTTTCTCATTTGCAGACTATCAACACATGGTGCGTGGAGAG
>JTDE01021207.1:89151-117956 GCA_014338405.1 Paragonimus skrjabini miyazakii | reverse complement strand
AGGATGATCCCGGGAAGTTACAGGTAGCGCATAAGACGGACCCGCCAATCCGAGTGGTCATTGATCAACTTCTATCGGGAGAACAACCGCCAGAAGACGGGGCGAATCTGGAAGTGAAGGCTTTCATAGTGTGCTGGTCAGACTTGTGGTTGAATAGTGCCAGAATTTTAATGCACCGACTTGGAATGGAATAAGTGTGCCTGTTATACCGACGGGATTGAAAGAGACAATTGTGAAGGATTGTAATCAGCTGGCTCATATGGGGTGTCTTCGAACTTACGAACTGTCGAGGCTAAGGGCATACTGGCCGGCAATCAAGAAAGATATCAACACTTGTGTTCTGGCGTGCCAGCAATGCCAGCTGCTGAAGAATTCCAACTACCCCAGTCAGTACCCTACACAACCAATCCCAGCCAGTGAGATTGGAGAATTACGGTCGCTGGACGTGATTTGTCCCTTCCCAGTAACCACTTCCGGAAATCAATACATCATAGTTATGACTGAACATTTCACAAGATGGATCGAAACAGCCGCTATACCCAATCAGCGTGCAAGCACTTAGTTCAGGGCGGTAATGGAACATATCGTTGCAGATCATGGAATACCGCGAAACATATTGACTGATCAAGGTCCCCGACTCGAAAGTGAAGAGTTATGGAACTGTTTGGAGCGTTTGGGATTCAAGAAAATTCGCACAACGCCATACCATCCTCAATCGAATGGACTGACGGAACGAAACAATCGCACAATCAAAGACTGGTTGGCGGCGAAAGGAGGAAGTTGGGAGGAAACACTACCACTGATTATCTTGGCCCACCGCTGTTCGCCACAGGGAACAACGAAGAAATCGCCGTTCGAGCTAATGTACGGGCGCGTGTCACGCCTGCCAGTCGATCAAGAGATTGGTTTATGGGGAGACCGACGGATGGGCACGTGTGAATTAGCAGAATCTCGAAAAGTGGCCAACCAAAACTTGGCGGACGCACAAGAAGTTGCTAAGGAGCAGTCGACCGCAAAGTTGTCGGATCGAAATGTGGTATTGGAAGAACGCGGATGCCACGTGTTATTTATTCAAAAACGCAACACACTGGTCAGGCGTTTAAACAGGACCACAATTGAAAACACTTATTTGCATACGATACTCAACCCAGACCGTTACAGTTGTTACAGACGCCAATGCTCAGTTCCTCTACGTAGCACGGACCATTTCGTGCGATGTTGCACTCCGACGTTTCTTCTTGTATTTTTCCCGCGGCTATTTCGATGTCAAAGTGCATGCTCTGGTCCCGCTACTGAATAGCAGTCGTGTGAGTAATATATTACGATCGCTCATCTTCATCACAGGCGGAGTCCGGGCGCAACAGGACCCGGATCTAAGATGTTCCTGGCGAAGTGGAGGAGACCTTATTTGGCAGTGGACCGCCGTGGCCCAGTGCATCTGATTAAGAATGAGAAGAATCAGCATCGAGTAGAAGAAAGCTAGCTTGGTAAATGGTATGACACCCCGAGCAGAAGAGAATACACACATGGAGCATCGACGTCCCCCAGGCCAGTACGCAGGTCGTCAATAGATCGAAAAAAACTTGAACGGCTTTTACTGCAGCTGGAAAGCTCTATGCGGGAAGGAGGTGTGTAGTGAGGATGAGCGATCGTGCTATACTACTCATACCACAATCATTCAGTAGTCGGCGCCATAGCATTGATTTTGGCATTGAAGTAATCGCAGGGAAAATACAAGAATAAACTGAAACAGGCTCTTCCAGAAATTGACTTGAAAAGGCAAGCTAGTAGTGGCATATTGCACGATCTTTGTTCGAACTGATTTCGCTGCATCTTATCAAGTACATACTGCAGAAATGAAAAGTACAAAATATGCATACAACTGTAACTTACGGAGAATGTTCTGTCCAGGTATGAGGAAAAGAACTTCACTAAAGCTACCAAGGTTGTGTTAATTTAATAAACAGTTCCTTTTACACACACACACACAATGGTGGCTTCAGTCGAATAATAGCAATTGCCTCGGCAAAGTGAAGTAAGCGTTTATTTCGGTGCGTGATAATGACTGAGAATGCCGACGGATTGCCAGTCGCGTGATTTGTCTCGAGCACATGGCGCGCAATGGACGAAGCCGGTGTCTTGTGTGAATGACCTTTGGCCTCACTCGCACAGATTCCAACGGGTTGGCTGTCACGGTTGCACACCCACTTAGGCAAATGCTCCGCCATCCAGACTTGCAGCTGCATCTCCGTCACTCCAATGTAGGTGGAACTGCACCCACACGAACATTGGTACACACAGTGCGACATGAGGGGGAGAGGTAGGCGGTCCTTGATGGTAGGCGTTTGCATTTTTGTGGTGTTAAAACTGAGAGCTATTTTAGCCGCCTAAAAATCCCGTTTAACGGCGGAAATTAACCGACTTTTCAATAGTGAACAGACATCGTCGCCCTTGAAAGGAAGTCGAATGAATGTAGCTTTTAGTTCAGCTAAATGGAAGGGTTGGCTGTTGATCTGTGGTTTGCTAAATCGTCTTATAAACCACTGTGGATAGACGTTTGCCTTTAATGTGTCCTCAAGATGATAGTACTCTTCGTCGATTGTGTCAGCTGTGCAAATTTCCCTAGCTCGATCGAATAAGGTCCTCACTAAACGCCGTTTGTGCTGCACTGGGACAAAGCTATCATATCGCAAGTACTGCCCTGTCCATGTAAACTTTCGGTAGACCGACCGTCTTACGGTGCCATCAGCTCTGCGTTGGATCTAAAAACGGCAGACAGTTATCGTTTTTTAATTTTATCGTAAATCGTAGGTTCACGTGACTACTATTCACTTCTTTCATTAGCGTATCAATCTGTTGTTTACTGTCGGCGATCACGATAATGTCGTCCACATATCTCCGATAAGCCACGCTCGCTGCGTTATGTTGACACATTTTGCACTCTATATAGGCAACGAAAATGTCCGCAAGGATTGGACCTAAAGGACTTTCCATAGCCACTCCATCGATCTGTGTGAAACTTCTCTCCTGGAATTTGAACTGAACATCTGTTGTGCACAGGTATAGTAGTTGTTCTAATTCAGACAGCGAGATAGGAAGTGATATTCTGTTAGAACTTATGTAATCACATAAAAACCACACAGTTTGATTTATGAGCACATTAGTGAACAGTAATTTTCAGTTCTGCAGTATGTACTTGATAAGATGCAGCGAAATCAGTTCGAACAAAGATCGTGTACTATACCACTACTTGCTTGTCTTTACAAGAAGAAACATCGGAGTGCAGCATCGCATGAAGTGGTTCTTGGTACGTAAAGGAATGTAAAAGGACTGAGCATTGACGTCTGTGACAATCGTGACGTTCTGGGACCAGTGCCGTACGCAGATGAGTGTTTTTGTTTCTGTTCATATTTAGACGCATAATCCATATATTAGTTTCCTAAATAAATAACCTGTTCACTGTCCGCGTTCTTGGCTCACAACACGATCCCTTACACTTCGCCAGGAACTTCTTATATCCGGGTCCTGTTGCGGCTGGACGCCACCGGTCTCTGTATTTAACCTTCGAACAAATTTCAAACAGCACTTCGACCCGATAATAATAGTTGATCCTCACCCTGGTCGACCTTGTGACCAAGTAGTACTGCCGTTCGTCTTGCCAGTTGACACTTTAGACTGTTGATTCGTAGACTGGCTTGTTCAATATTCTTTAACACAGCTGAAACGTGTCCTGTATGTTCCATTTCATTCGTACTGTAGATGACGATATCGTCTACATAGATAACAGTATTGTTCAGTCCTTCCAGCACCTTCAACATCGATCGTCTGAACGTGGCGCCGGACAGTCGGAACGGCGTAGGTTATCATGCTGCGAGTAACATTGTACGATTGTTCCACATCACTACTATACCTACATCACTACTATTCAGTTGTGGGACACGAACATGGGTTTTGACATCGGAGTGGCCGCAGGAAAAATACAAAAAGAAACATCGGAGTGCAACATCACATGAAATGGTTCTTCGTTCATGCAGGAACCGAGCATTGGTGCCTATAACAACTGTGACGTTCTGGGCCCAGTACCGTACGCAGTTGATTGTTTTGTTCGTGGTCATGTTTAGACGCATAACCCATGTATCGGTTTCCTAAATCTATAACCCATGCGCCGTGTTCTTGACTCATAACAGTAATGTATTGAAAAATATTGGTTCAGATCAATTTAATTTTTACCAAAGCACCGTAAATTATAAGGACAGTTTCTCTTGTTTACTAAATCGGGGATGGTGATGTCAAATTGCGATCGCCTTTGCGTACCATACCAGATGTCTGTTGTGGGTTGCAAATATGATCCAGGATGTATTTGTTTGGACAGTCGCATGTTGCGTTATCAGATGAAGCACTGTTATCAATGAATTCGGTACCTTACAGTTGTTCGTTGTCATGCTGCCTGTTTACGGAAATGTGTTGGACCCCTGTGTGGTAGCTTCTCTGTCACCCTGGTTCCAGGCTGGTGGTCAGTATGATCTTATCGACAAAGACTGTTCCATATACTGTAGCATGCAAGCCGGCTGTTTCTCCTCGGGTTGTCCGTTACACTTTCGGACCAACTTTTGGGCTATGTGGAGACACCAGGGGACAGCGTTCTTCCGTAGCAGGGGGTTCCAGCAACAATCCTGTAAAAGGAAACAACAAGAAACAAACATGAGCCAAAGGCCCAGTAAGCCATGCACACGACTTACACAAACGATAACTAGAACGGCGCCGACAACACAGCAGCACGCTGTCACCAATTCAAATTCAACTAGTGCGCGCTTGCTGGTTTCGGTCGCACATTACAATACCCATCTACATTCATTCATCACGCATGACTTGGTGAAATGGACTTTCTTACAACCCCCTTTGGGTACCCAGTATCAACAAAATTCTGTCCCAAATAACACAACTCATTTTCAAATATCATTTGTACGAATCCGCCCCACCTGTCTGCGTTCATTATCTGCAGAGGTGCCCTGAAAGTTACAAAAACAAAAACCTTGAAAAATACCCTTGAAATATGTTCCTTGTTTGAGAATAAAAGAACCTTTCGGTTAAAGAGGTGTATTCAAATCTTACTTATAGATGGTGTCCAGCCTGTCATTACTACTCGATTGAAGGCATTCGCTATACGCCGAACGGTTTTTTTCTTCATAAAGAATTACTCACCATCAATTTGTATGTGCACAAGATTGCCAGTGAGAATTCTTCTACTAGACGGAGTATCGCGCTCTAGAAATTGCACTGAAATCATATCAGGGAAGAAAAACCAGATGTGATAGATTCGGAAGACACTAGTGACTGCGCAACTATTCACCCAATCATCAATTTTTACTTCCGGTTCTCAACTACCTTTCGTGCATCGCGTGATGATGTACGATACCTCTGTATCTAATCTGGTCACAAATCCCCAAACAGGGGTTGGTTTGCAAGATTACTTTTATGCAAGTCAAAACCATCAAGTGTCAACCTTGTTACTTGAGTACTTTGTCCTAGAGTAAAAGGATTTATTCAACCCGCTTACTTACACGTCTGCTGCCCGGACCAAGTTTGGTCATATTGCCCAAGAATAGGAGTATAATGGCTGTGGGTGATGGGTTATCATGAGTAGGACTTGATGTTTATTCATTTTCGGGAGAAAACAGCCACATTTACAAACGGTGCAGATATAATCGTATAACACGCCCACAAAAATAACGAGTGTATGCTTATTTCGTATTGAATTCTCTACACAGTTGCCCCAAAACCCGACGTCTAGATAAGCCAGAAAGAGGTTTCTTACGAAAGCTCCGTGAACTCTATTTGTCATTCTATATACGGAACTCTGAAAATGCTGACTGAACGTCAGATTACGTTTCTATTTTGTCTTAAGTTTAGCATCGTTCACATTTGGTCGCAGCCGGAACTTCTGTAGTGAGGAGGAGCGATCGTACGATACTGTACACACCACTGCTATTAAATATGGGGGGCCAGAGCATAGATTTTGACATTGAAGTGGTCGCGGGAAAATACAAGAAGAAACATCGAAGTGCAGCATCGCATGAAAGGGTTCTTTGTACGTGAAAGAATGTAAAGGAACTGAGCACTGGCGTCTACGACAATCGTGACGTTCTGGGACCAGTACCGTACGCAGATGAGTGTTTTTGTTTCTGTTCATGTTTAGACGCATAAGCCATATATTGGATTCCTAAATAAATAACCTTTTCGCCACCCGCGTTCCTGGCTCACAACATTTCTACATGAATGCGAAATTCACAATCACATATGGATTATGCTCAAAGTGAAATTGTTGCAAACCCGCGAGAGAATACGCCGGTTCCTCCACGGTATAGTAATGCGCTTGATAGAAATCGGACTCTACTGTCCCCTATAAGTTAACGTGGGAACTCTTGGTCCTGAAAATAACGCGACTGTTCCCGTTAATTGGTCCCAAGATAAGCCAAAAGACGAGTGCATAAAGCAACTATGTTCCGCTCCAACAAATTATGCGATCAGGAGAATATTGCGAGGTATTTATATGGTGCATAGCGACCTCCAGATATTCTCAAATCAGAAAATCGAATGACAGTTACCGAAAATGATAGTTAAGATCACTAAGCCGTCAATGAACACAGCGGAATAAAAGCCAGACAGGTGAAATAATAGCGAAGTTTACCTGTCGACTGTTCACGACATTTCCTCTCATTCTGATTGGATAAGACCGTTCTCTCGAGGAAGGAGGCCGTTTTGAACGGGGGATAATGGACTACCTAACAGAAGTAATTAACCAACTTTCGACTGTTCGCCAAACCGCATCACGAGTCCCCGAAAATATAGTTTCCTCGCATTAGATGACCAGCGAAGGAACCATAGACAATATGGTTAATTCTCCCAGTTTCGATGAAGATTACGATTCTCATTAATATCAAGTACTCACAGATACTCAAACTAACCAAATCGATCATTCTGATGTCTTTAAAGATGGGGCTTTTCCAGCAGTGAAAAGTTTTTTGCAAACTGCGATTTACACAATCGCCGGTTGCAGTAACTGAGTTGTTGAGATAGTTTCCAATTACGGAGAACCTGTGGTAATCGCAGGTTGTGAGCTAGCAGTTTGCAAATGACAAAACGAAACGACCTAGCGTCCATCGGGTGGAATCACAGGACTATAGTCAATCAGAAGTGTCTTGTTTACTGTTCTACTGCTGGTCCGACAATCGCCCAACAGGCGAGGCCTTCGATACTCAAGCATCAAGAGAACGCTGGAGATTGGTACCTGTTAGTCTCACATTTCTTACTGGATTGCTTTACTTATTACCATTTAAGAAAGTACGTATTGCTCAGACTAAACTTCTACTTTATCTATAGCTATCGCTCTTCTATGTCTACGGCGCCCGGTCAGAGTTAGCTCATCACCTGCTATCAGTTCCACCAGTTTGAATAATACAGTATTCTATGTTTTCAAACTCGGCTTTTAAGAGTTCTTAGTTGGGAACTACGGTTTACTTGATACTACGGTTTTCAAAAGAGTCTGTGGTCGTTTTTCTATGCTGGAACCAGACTTAACCTACTTACCAGCTAGATGAGGCGGCTGACAATCAGCCGGATCGGTTTCTCATTTATCCACGTAAATAAGTTAATTGTACCAGAGTATGCTAACGTAGCTGATTACTCGCATATGTTGAGCCTGTTCACACCGGTGGACGCAACACTTGGATCATGAAAATAACCACCTGTTCAGTCTGATGCTTCACAGGGACGGTAAAATGGCCTCGGTGGCCACCCGTTTGTTACCACCATTTTCTAGTCCCAGGTAGGCAGCTTGTTCACCAGAGAGGGCAGCTCATTGGCACCGGTGTGCTCGCTGGTAATTATTGCGCACGTACCTACAGGTGTACTGCGATGTCTGTGCTTTAAGGTGTCCAACCCACAAAGCATAATGAACACACTGTCTATGGATGTACCAGTGCCATATAGGAATACGGTTGTCACAAGAAATTAGGTTACTGCATATAATATGTTCATGGTATTTTTCAACTACCTGTTGCTTTATTCAAAGTGATGAGTTTTTGGATTCTAGGGAATCAAACCATCAATCACGAACGTTTCCCGATAACACAGAAAGTGTGAATTTGGACACTGGGGTAACCCAGTTAATTCATTTCAGACCGTACTATGACTTACCACAATGACGGGAAAGACCACAGAAGAAAATTATCGAAAGGAGACGGAGAAAAAAGTGGAAATGAATGGACAGAAGCGTTGGGGATATTGTGGGTGCACGTTTACAGTTAAGTGGGAGGGTTTTAATGACGAGTTGCGTAAGCTAACAAGTAGCGTTATTTGGCTTTACTCAACGGGACTGTCAGAGTTTTTATACTTTGCAACCATGTTGTTGCCCAGCCACTTCATGGTGAATACGGCTCATCTCAGTCAACGCTTCATAGGCACGCAGGGTACGTGACCCAACCCTAATAGAAAATGTTTTGATCAGTTGATCATGTGTCTGTGTTTTGAGAAACTATGCGTTGACAACCACCGTGACTGCTTCCACAATCATCATCATTTCACATGAGCTAATGTAAAGAGAGTTCTCATTGAACATTGCCAATCTGTTCACATTCCTGTCACAAACAGGTCAGATTTTCCAAGCATTGTAGAAAATGGATTGCACACATTTTTTCCTTCCATCGATAACCGTACGTCTCAGTGAAACCACAGATAACGCGGGTTCACAAGTACAACAAGTGCCGCCAAAGTTGGAACAACGATATTGAAAGCTTACGATTTGGTGCTATACAAGCAGATGAAACGGTTTACCATCGTAAGTGAGTAACCCAAAATAAAAAATGGTGAGAGTGACAGCACCTTCATCTGGCGGTAGCACATTACAAACTGAACAACATGAAATAATAATACTTTGTAAAAAACGGAAGCTGATATTTCATTAAAGCCTGATAAAGTACACAAGTGTCTGAAGTAATTACCAGGAAATAAAAAAAACAACACCTACACTTTAGTCGATAACCCTGACTATAACATTCTTTGGTGTCAATGCACGTCAGGTGGACAATAAGCTGAACAATTCAGAAGAAAAAGATTTTGTTGGATGCACAACGAATCCAGTCGATAGTACATGGTAAACGCAGATTAGGAACATGAAATAATTAATCTGTGTAAAAATTACATTTCCTCGTCTAATATAAAAACAGTATTTCAGAAATTGTTGCTTTAACTTGTACGGTGAAGAGTTTGAGAGTAAATTATCTTAACAAAACACTAGTCAAAAGATAAGTAGTGCGAAGGTTAGTGAAAAATGTACAGAATGTGTATCCAATCTCCAAAGGATGAACCCATAGAATAAAATGTTTATTAAAAATCAGTTGTCGCCGAGATGGACATCGAAATCCACATTAATGCTCGTATAAATACGAGTGATATGATGGTAGTCGGAAGAAGGGGTGACAAGGCATTCAAAATAGATTCATGCAAACGTTATATAGGCGGTGGTCAACAGATGAGACAGGACATCACAAGTTGTTTGGATCTTGAGGTGGGATGTGAACTTGGGGATGGTGGTTACCATACTATCGCCGGATGGGTGTACGCTGTCAGACAGGAAAAGTCGAAATAATAAATGACAATCAGGATAACTTGGTATGTAGTACACACCATAAAAACGTAACAATGGTTGTTTCAGGATGATCGTGTAATGTGGCTAAACGTACTTTGGAAAATAAGCTCTGAGAGAATAATGAATGTATGTGAAGCGTTATGAAACTGAGAAGTGAAAATAATCAATTTTGCAATATCGTCACCTGCAAGTGTAAACTATATTCCATTTACAACTTGACTGATGCATGAGGATTAAAACGATTGTTTGCTACACGTTGTCTCACATGGGTTCATGTTGGGTTCTCTCTACAAATGTAACATCCACAAATGCAGCTCGATAATTGAGAAGCACAACATCAAACCGAGCATAAACGTCAGTAGAAATGGAGTGGCCTCTGTAACTGGTATAGTTAGTTCGGGCGATCACACTACACTACACACAATACTGCTCAGCAGTCAGACAGCAACATGTATGAGTATTAAAGTGACCGGGGGGAATACAAGAATAACCACTGAGATGCACTTTGGTATGGCGTGGTGTTTTTCATAAATGCTTTGGACATTGACAACCGTAGCACCCGTGACGTCCTTGAATCAATACTATAGGTCAATAAGTGTGTTTGTTTTTTATGGTGTTGAGAAGTATACCCATGTGTCGACTGTTCCAAATGGACAGTCTTTACGCTATCCGCGTCCTTGGCTCAAAACATTCGGAGTGAAACCTTACATGATCGTTCACTGAAAGATACATACTCTGTACGCGATAGGATGGTGTACATCTAGATGATCAAGAGAAACTTGAACGTTGTGACAGCTTTGTAAGCATAATCAGAAAACGGATGATAATTGTTTCAGCGTGACTTCTTTGCGGTAAACCCCTACAGTTCGATAGATTAAGGCACGAAAACTGGAAATTTTCTTGTGGGGTGTGACCATAACCACGAATTATACAACTGCATATACATACAGATTCGTCACGTCAGACCAAGCTATTGCGTATGCTGGACATGTTAACGTATATTCAAAAGATACATTATGCGGTCTATGTATAAGTGCCCATAGAAATGTTATACTGATGTGTTCAAAATGTAGAAGTCATCATAGTTTACCAGTTGATACAGAGGCACAACGGCATTAATACAGTTGGTTTAAACAGTCTTATCGTAGTTCACCAGCAATAGTGTCTTCTGTAATGTTGTCTTTGAACGAAAGCAAGATAAACGGACTTTTCTGCATTGCCGCATCATATTATGCTATCTACGTAGCTGTATTACAACCCGATGGAAATCGAACTTGCGAATAAGTTCAGTTTGTTTGGTTTGATACCTGTATGTAACCTAAGTGAGTGCTATCCATACTAAGCATTGGTAAATGTGTGTTCACGGTAACATGATGGATCCGCTCGTAAACAGTGAGAACTAACACTAAGTAAGTAGCACCAACAGTTAACATATCTCGCGGCCAGTCAACGCCTTGTTACCAAAATCATTTGACTGGCAGATGACTATGTTCATCATGAGGATATGAGGACCCTCGTATACACAGACAAACAGACAGCTGATCCCATGCATACCATATTAACTTCCATCATTTATAGCAGATCAGTATTCTCCTTCGGGGTACCTAAAGCGGGGTTATTAATATCTGCCCGACCTGCTCAATCAAGAGAACAGTGAAATCACATGGTCCATCAGAAATACCCATTATTAAGTCAAACAATAGAATAATTACTGGAATATTTTTTATGTGTAGGTTTGAATGTGGCTAGTGAGCGGAGTACTAACAGAAATCCGAATTTTTGTCTTGCTTATTACACTCCTGAGCTGGGCCGGTCTCACACTGTAAGTAGGCTAGCTTCTGAAACACTGACTTTGAGCAGGTCCTTAAAACAGAACATAATATTCTGTTAATTCGCAGATCAGGCTACTCAGCCTCAGGCTTCGGGGTAGGTCTTACAAGGTAATCTTCTTCCGCAGCATAAGCTATTCACAGGTATTCGAACTTATCGCTTACGCAAAAAGATATTTCATTATCATCTGCCCCCACACCTTCTTCTCACTCCTCTGCATCTAATTTTAATCACTTAAGTTTACAACTCCTGTCAATATTGACGCTTTTCTAATCTGTATGCCCTGACAAATAAGTAGACTGGGTGCTCTTATGAGGACTATCAGATCTGGAAATGTATGAGTATTTACGATCCGTATTTTGTTATCCATTGAAATTCGCCCGCGGGTAACGCTTGAGATCAGCGGTTCGTTTTGGGTGTCTCCGGTGACAACGAAGCCAAATCTCGTAGTCACACTTGACTGTGATTAGCACCGGGCTCGGATGCTGATCCAAGCTTGGTTGGTTGGACCTAAGCGGATGATGACTTTTAGGTAATCAGACTTAGCAATTAGGTCAATCCGTTGAATTACATTAACACTCCAACAGACAAAAGTTCAGACGCTGTCAGAAACGCTTTCTACGATATCCACTTCACTCTTCTGGGACAGGCCAAACACCCCGATATTAGTTTGGTTCCTCGAGGTGTGAATGCGTATTCAGTTAGTCATTACTCCGAAAAGCGAGTCGGCTTTAAATGTACGCAAGGACTCTGCATGTCGAATTTCGTGTTCCGATGAAAATACAAGTACCACATGAAGATCGTTTTGTTAAACTGAGCCATGGACGCAAATTGTTCATACCGTCAGTACCTACAGGTGACACCACTCCATTAACGATGATCATGTATTACCAGGTAACCACTATGGATCAGCTAATGACATTGTTTGAGCCTTTCTTTTATATCACCTGCTCGTTAGTTTAAAACGATCAATTAGAGAGTGAGCGTGGGAACTATACGAAACACTTAACAAACAACACTGACAACCATGCTGGCCAGAGGATGTGATCCAAACGAGTTCTGAACAGAAATAGGTATAACTGTCCGAATCTGTTGTGAAATGGTATCTTCCAAGGGATACGGAAGAAGTGAGGTTGTGCCAAATTGACTGGGTTGGTGAACATCTCCGACTGCCAAATTGACTGCCGAGAACTGAAATACAAACGGGTGGGAGGTATGAGTAAGGACTGTGAAGTTTTATTGGCTAAGAGACCTAAAGAGATGGAAAGGGGACTTTATGACGGAATAGTAAAGATCTATCCCCCGATTTGTGATTGACCCGATCGTCCATAAATACTCATTGATACTGCATACGTGAAAAGGGTGGTTCATAAGCTTACACCGACTTAATAGATGAGCTGAATTCACTCAGGAACAACAAAACTGGTCTGAACCAGTTGGAAATTGAAATGACGCTGAAGCTCAAATGCAATAATGATCCTTATCCGAATTCATTTTTCATCAACCGTTTTTGATAGTAGGGGAGATATTGGCGTCGGAACCTATCGTGCTTTTTCACTGCATAAGAGGTATATTGTAGCAAGGGCTTAGTGACGCTCGTTCATGTCTTCTAAAAAGTGCCAACAAATCACATTTTAATCACAAAGGTAATCGGCTTGTTTTTGTCACATCCTAAACGTTGAAACTATAATACTCATTTAAGAGAGGGACAAGCGAATTGGTCATACTCTCACTTTGTAACAGACATACGAATACCAACATTCCTTTGTCTAACCAAAAGTCCTGATATTTTCGGAAATTACTGACGCCATTAACTCGAGCTCTGGAGCTGTTACGGTAGTAGGGAAGCCAAAAGGAGACATGTCAATCTTTTTGATCATTGTATGCTTTCATTGCGATTGTAGAATGTACATCAGTTCACAAATATCCGGAGCGTTCTCTACCTCAAACGGCTTCTGAAACAAGCATTCGATTTCTCATTTTTATTCATCTAGGCTACGGATGATATTCGGAAGGATTGAGTGCAGGTCCCGATGATCTTGGAATGGAGATTCTGACAGGTAGTGGGCTGACAAGTTCCGACGACATCGCTTTGTTTGTTCCTCGACTCACAATACACAACCAGTGTTGGACAGAAAAACCAATATAGCAGGTCTGTATGATGAGCACTGTTTTTTTTAAAGAGTAAGCTGTTGCTACAAGAAGAGTTGGTCCTAACGCTGCCTTTGTTATTGTTGTTGTTGCGGAAAGGTGATAGGGATTATTAATCGCCTAATTCACCTGGGTAGTGGCGCTCTACCAGAGTTGTAATATTTCTGACCAGATGTTTGTGAGAACGACAAAAATATTTAATGCCTTCACAAAAGTATTATTTGTGTTGTTTTTACTGTCAACTATAAGCAAGGTTACAATGCTTATGTGCGCTCACTCTCGCCCTTCTGATCAGAGGCAGAACAGATGCACACGAAAGACTCATGTCAGCTCACGATATTCGATCACTCTAGTCTTCACGGGCCAACCTGCATAAAATGGACTGGTTTCCTGCGCAACGGAAGAGTCCGTTTTCATGTACTTGGGAGACCCACAAGTAAGTACTCAACAATCGAGGTAACAAAAGTACATATTCTTCATTGGCCAGGACACCGCTTCCCATACAGACGGAAAGTCTGTCACAGTAAGTATCAAAATGCAGCTGTATTTGTTCAAAGGAAACTGCATGATGATCAGGTGATGACGTAGGTACGTGTGGTGGATTGCTTGACGGTCCCACTGAATTAGATCGAGAAACGCCACCTGCTAAATTTGGAAGTGCATGACTATTTACGACGGTGACTGGATGTGTTCTCAGAAACGACAACGGCGCAGTCAGTGACGAGCATATATCTGTAGGATCGCTAAACCTTCATCATCACCATCATAAAATCATATTATCTTTACGCATACCTTTTTCATATATCTGTGCATATATGATGACATGCCACATCATGAATCACTGTGGAAATGTTTGACAGACTGTCTCATACATAAAGTTCTCTAGTGAACGTATATAAGTGTCAGTATGAGGAGGTGTCAAAAAGTAATGCCAATATTTTTAATTCTGGTGAAGTTTTTCATAAAATTACTTGAATTTTGCCCAGTTATAAATGATTATATCATTTACGTTATGTAATAGTTTGTTTCTTACTTTTCATGTTTTTAGACTCACAAGGAAAATTCAAAATGGCTGCCCCTGTAGAGTTGCGTCAAAAACAGAGAGCAGTGATTGAATTCCTTGCTGTTGAGGGGAAACCCCCATGAACATTCACAGACGATAAACAAATGTGTTTGAGGACAATATTGTAGATTATAGCAATGTATGCAGGTGGGTTCGTCGTTTGAAGGATGAAAAGGTGGGAACTATGAGCGTAGCCGATAAACCCCGTTCTGGCCGTCCATCGGCATCTGTCGATCCTGCCGCTAAAGCAAAAGCAGATGCTCTGATCAGAGAAGACTGGCGTATAACTCTTGATGATTTGGCAGAAAACCTTGGAGTGGACCATGGAAGTGCTTACAACATAGTCCAGTCACTTGGCTTTTCAAAAGTGTGTGCCCGCTGGGTACCGAGAGAGCTGACTACCGAACGCAAGACTGACAGGATCACTGCCTGCACTGAACTTTTTGAACAAAGTCAAAGAGATAACACCTTCTTTCAAAGGCTCGTAACAGGTTATGAAACATGGGTTCATCATTATGAACCGGAATCAAAATGGCAGTCAATGGAATGGCGCCACTCAGCATCACCGCAGTGACGAGGAAGTGAAAACCACAGTGAAGAAGTGGCTCGAAGAACAGACAACAAAATTTTACGAGGCAGGGATACGTGCGCTCATTCAAAGGTGGAACGTTGCTATTGAGCGTAACGGTGACAATGTTGAGAAGTAGGGGTGTGATCCACAGAGAACCAGCTTTATTTTGATGTATACTGCATGTTCATGTGTTGGTAATTATACCTGTCCGAAATAAAATGGCATTACTTTTTGACTCCCCCTAGTATTTGTGTTTTTCACAGTTTTAGTTCCACTCAGCCACTTTGAGCAAAATATACGTCTTCAAATTGTGACACTAGATCAAGCTGTTCTAAGACCCTGTTATCCTATACAGATCACGTACGGCTAAGCGGGTATGATACAAGTGATGGCATATGTAATGAGAAGAGGTAGGTAAAAGATATACCACGAGCATATAACTCGCGACAATGGATTGTAAACGTTTTTCTTTCTCCCAAATGACCTTGTACTTAAGTATGTTCTTGTCACATTGTGTCGTTGTGGTGTGTTCGGTTTTATATGCTGGTACTGCCGTTAATTCAAGGCCAAAATGAAGGTTGTCTCAGAATTGTGGAGGCGGATACAAAATCCGAAGTACGAACCAATAGGGACATCAAAGTTGGCATTCATTCTTCGAGCGTGTGTGATGCGTCTGAATAACTGAACGTTTTCTACAGCCTACACCCGAGCATTAGTCATACTAGTGGAATCAAGGACGACAGCCACCTGCCATTCTCGGAAGTCCGGCTTGCCAAGATGTGAAGATGGCTCCATTCGTAGAGGTATCCAACGAAAAAAACGTGGTCGATTGGTCAACTATTGTATTTCAACAGTATTGCACTAGTTAAATACAAACATGAGCTCGCGCGAACACTATGTCACAGAGTTTGCAAGATCCACTCGGATGAAATTATGCTCGAAGAGTTCCATTTCATCAAACAGACTGTCACTCAAAATGATTAACCCGCATGTTTTATCGGAAAACATTCAAAAGTAAGCAACCACCAACCAGCCGTCACCGCAGTATCTGATATGCTAGTGTACATATCGTTACCTTTCAGGAGTGATGACGTGGTGAGGCGAAGGCTGAAGTCAGCCCTGATCCGCAAATATGATTGAGCTAAGTTCATCCTGTTGCAGTCAACAACGCGCTTTCTTTCAATTCTGGAATAGGATTCAATATCAACCCTCGCCAAATGAAACCTTATTTATAGATTTACCTGACTACGTAGTGGGCCATACGCTGAGAGCACTACACACTATGTAGAATCTCAGAACAAATCCCGAAATGGCGTCTGAGTGCCAAAACTGGAACGGTTAACAATGTCACAACAAAATAATTGCTTGAATCTGTCCCCCGCAGAAAATCATTGTGCACTGTTTGTCAGACTGTAAGCAAATGTGTTTGAGCTTCCTCGATGCGCTCGCTACACATCTTAAGAAACAGACTTTGTATATGCAGAAGCAGATGGTGGTGTACATAGCATTATCTTGGTAAGCCAGTGTACAGAGGCTGATCATCAAGTGCATTCTTATTTTCAGTACCTCATCGTCTGATTGTCAAATCCATGTTGTTTTCTTAATGTCCCCACTGTGTTCAAAGCACCCTTACCTCAAGCTTGCTTATGTGAATCCAATATGAAATGACTGACTGCATTCTAATCACTTCACATGCTGATCGGTTAGGGCAGGCGTGAGATTTGAGATCACCTATTTACCAGTTTGTTACAAGTCTGCACCCGCCCACTCACCCGTCCTATTTTGTAGCTTATCTCGTCTCTTAGTTCACTGAGAATAGAAAAAGTTCGATTATTCAGACGTATCACACACGCTCGAGGCATGAATGCTAAGTTCGGTGAGTCTATTGTTTCACACTCCGGATTATCTATCCGGCTTCATACTGCTGGGACAAGCAGCACATTGTCTCAGCGACAGCACAGTGCGGTGCGAAAGCACCTTGCCCTTTGCGAAAAAACTACGAAGCTGAGACAACGCAACCGTGCGCTCGCGAGCTTAAGACACACCCACTGGCCACACAATGACCCAAATTTCGGACAGACCCATGCCTTAGGGTGACGATCAATGGGGCAACGACTGCGCGGGTTCGGACAAATGGAATGTGCATTACGAAACATTACATGCTGGCAGTACGATAAGCTGAACCTAAACGGCCGTTTAGTTGTCGATCAGTGAGCTTTGGTTATTGTGAAAACCTTCAACCGAGTATGTCCGAAGTCCGAGCCGCTGTGAAACACCCTGGCTTAGACGTCAGTACACTCTATATCCTGAGATAATCTAACGTCAGATATGTGTCGAAAACCTAGAGGAATCGATGGAGCAGAACACCTGACCCAGTGAGTCTCCTATGCGTTTGACGTTGCATTTTTCGTATGCAAATAAACTAGGTTTACCGCAAGCAATTTTTGTGTTAGGTGAAAATATATATGGTAAATTGGCTTACAAAATTTTGGACAAAAACACAAAATTAAAAAAAAATAAAAGTTTGCAAACAGAATTAATTTGGCTGAACAAGGTGATTAGTGATGGGCTACACGTTTGCAGAAAAACAGTCCAGTTTTCTGATTAGGAGTTAGAGCATAGCAAGCGTTGCCAGAAATGGAACGAGAGGTTTCAGATATTACCTGTCGCCTTGGAGTGATAATACACTGACATTGTTCAAAATAAATAACCAACAAAAAATTTATTGATATCGCGAAGAATGAGTACTGAAACAAACGTAGTAGTTAATGAAGTTCTTCGTTACACTATTGGACTGAAGTGATGAACTATTCCGATCCATTAATCAAGTAGTTTGAAATACTTAGAAAGTAGCCGTGATAACATATAAAGTGTTTGATAATTGTGTCAGTAGAAGACGTTTTGGAATGCAATCACTATGTTAATGACCGTGATCCATCTCTCTAGTGAAGTTCGTTGAATCCGATTGTATACTTGTAAACTTTAATAAAGTGTTTCTTGATGTACACCCTCAAACCGACGCTACACGACCGATTTCATTTTTGTTTGGATTCTTCAAGCAGAGACAGTCTAAATGGGGGATCAAACCGATTAATCTTCTCATCATGAGGCAACACTCTTCTCCGCTCGTTTACCAGTTCTATGAACATCGCTTGTGACCGAAGAGTTTCAGTGTGATTGAGTTGTGGCTTGTTTTCACTCAGTTATTCAATAAAGTGTACTTACCACCTCAGTGAATGATGTGTGGTAATGAAAAGAACAGGCTTGACACACTATCTCTCGGAAATTGTTGCCCACTTTGCGAAACGATACGAAATCAGTGAGAGCGCCATCCACACCTTTCCCGATGGCCAACCACTTCTAACCTCCTATTTTATCCTGAAAAATTTGCCAGTCTTTGCTCTGTGTTCGAGACTGGATCAAACCCCTTTGCATTTTTGGCACAACAGTCCAGTACTAGTTTGTATAACCAACCATCAAATAATCACTCATTGCCAAACCATTCCAGGCATTATTGTGGTAGGTTGAATGACTTGTTTTTACAGAGGTCAGCCACCAGGAGATGTTAAGTTCATTTATTTTTAGATCTTTGCATTTTAATTACTTGTTGTAACTGATTTTTTGCTCAATTCTTGTTTGACAGATGACACACTCATTACATACAGTGCTTTATGATAGATATTAGAATCTCAAAACGTTTGGTACTTCAGTTCAGAAATTCGTGAAAACAAGTCACATTTCGTTAATGTATTTGATCAATTGATCGCGTATAGCAAGGTGATCATATTCTTACATGATATAGTTCTACAGACGAAGACAGTAATTATCAAACACATCAACCTAACCGTTAACAGGCTATGAATGTATGAACATATGACAAATGATTGATGCTAATTAGTCAAGGGTTTAGTTAAACACCGTGATAATTTGATGGAAGCTTTTATATTCAACTTGAAGTATTTCAACTCGTTATTTCTTAAAAATAGCCCAATACTTTTCTACTTTAAGAGAATTCAACGTTAAGTTTGGATGACCTATGGTGTTACTCCGCTGTTCTACATCACCAATGGAACTGAGAGAAAAAACCGTATACAACGAATTGATTTTTAAACATTGTGCAAGAATTTACGATACTAATCGTCCGGATAGAATTAGGTTAGCGAAAACAGACTGTACACAACAAGTGCAATCGTTCTTGTTGAACTGAAGTAGTACGTTCCATCTGAGGCATATCCTCCCCTACATCACACACCACGCTCGGGCTACTGTGATCCACTGGTGTCTGCTGATCTAACTTGCTTTAAAGGCTTGCGTAAGACTTCACACAGTGATGAAATTGCAATACGATGTTTTCGTTTCAACTTTCGTCTCACTGAGTTCGTTGAATAATGTTTCGATAATTCCTCAGATAAATCCCAACTGATATCAAGCCCTTTGAAGTTGAAATGTGTACACCCGAAAGCGAAATAGTGACCTATTAGAACTCTGTAGCAGTGTGTAGTCTTGCTATGATTTCGTGACTTTGATACAACCACTACGCTGCTGGTGTCATGCTGTGGGCGATGAAATTATCACATCTAATCGCTTGGCTCATGTGTAACGCTAAGTTTATCGGGTCACCCATAGAAGATACGCAGTAAATTTCCTTTTAGATCCGATTAATAATCAGCGAAGACTTATTTGTAAGTTTTAATTACAAGTTTCAGATATACTGCTAAACAACGTTTTTGGATACTGACTAGATAAGTTTGAAATTGGATTTTCAAGTTCTATCACAGAAATTAAACTGTGGGCGAGTGAGGTTTAATAGATCGAAGTTAGATAGTCCCAAGAAGTTAATGAAATCATTGGGCACTCTGAGCTATCTGAATACCACTCCGAGAACGAACTGCCGATGTGATCTGAGTTATTCATTCAACTATGCAAGTTAGTTCGACTTGATTAGTTTGGGGGTTTAATTACACGTACCCACTTGCTGAACTCATCGGTAACCTACCACTGCCGAACCGTAACGTTCTGGTTGGCAAGTAAAACGTAATCCATGACCAGGTGAATGAAAATGATTTCGATAGAGACAATCAAAATGGAATGTAAATTCAACAGCCAACATGTAATAAATTCCAGATGACAGAATTGTTAGCGCAATTGACCAAAACCCTACGACATGTTATGCCTTACATCCTTTGTCACCGGTAAAGCTTGATGGACACAGATGTAACTAGAACATGATCACTTTACCTGGATGGTAAGTAACTCTCAAAGTACACGCGTAACTACCCCCTGCTGTTTTACCAAAAACTTACAGAAACAGTCACTCAATTATTTTTCATCCATAGAATTCCTCGTGTACTGATGTCATGGATTTGCCATTGATCATTCATTAATCCTCATGGATCAATTACTTGTATTTCAGCTCCTCTTTGTGCTCTTATATATCGGTCTGGTTCTCAGAGAAATTCCAAGATTAGGAATCCAAGTCGTTATGTTATACAACAGGAATTTTCGTTTATGAGTCATATAGCACGACTTACGCGTACGGAAATTAAAGAATAGGTCTCAACGCCAGGAAGACGAGGGATCGTAAGTGGCTGTTTGAAAAGTGTATGTGCACCATGTATGACATGTCACTAGGCAAATGACGATTCATTGCTCCCTAACGGATGCGGCTACATGTCAGTCACGCAATATGGTTTTCGCTTTCATTGTTCAATGTTTTCACATATCTTGTAATGGATTTCTTGCAATAGAAAACTTCCCAGGACCAGCATCTTTTGCGGTCACAAAATTTCGTGTGATACAGTCAGAGTTGTTGCTTAAAACGCCGGAGCAAACCATAATGTAAAGGCTTGCTTTTTAGCCTGATAGTGTCCTATTTTTTTTTACTGGACTTACCAAATTTGAGTGAGGAGAATTTGTGCTGTCTGGTATCACAAACCTTGGCAATTCACTGAGACTGTCATACGTGGATATCAGGCTTTTCTGAATAGAATGAGAGGTCAGAATACATTAGCATTGAAATCAGACAAACAGCATTTTACAAGCACCTAATTGAACTTACGGACAATAAATGCGTTTTGAAGAACGTCCGAAATTGTGGTTTAATTTAATGATGCTGCGTATCTGGTTGATTTTGCTGATTACATTGCACATTTTGTCTAAACCATCACAGCTGAGGGTAACATCAGTAAACATTAATTGACGTGAAGTAAATACTGCAGACATCAGCAACACCCATGCCAAAACTGAACACAATGTATGCTCTGAGCTGATCACTCGGGAAAAAACATGTTTTTGGTGAGCACCAGTACGAATGGTGATTATACTTAGATTGTAAACAACTTATAGCAGTCAGTAGGTGCTTTTGTGGGTATCTTCAGAGAAACAGTAACGATATGCAATCTTAGCTATCATACTCACAACAAGCCTAGCGATTTGAAACGATCACTGAGAGTGTAGATAATAGGAATCGAGACGTGTCTTGGATCCAGATACATGAGTCAGTTATTGTGAGGAGAACTTGATCCATGGTCATCTGTTTAAGTCGTAGTTTACTCCAGGACCATCGCAATTTATATTGGAATTCAGTCATTTAACCAGCATTTCTGGTTTGTTGTTTCAGTACACCATTTTTTGTATGCCACATCTCATATGGTTGGAAAACAAAAGAAACTATTTGATTGCTCAGGCAGTTTAGAGAATATGAAAAACCTAATTCTAAAAACCAAAGCAGAGATTTGACCATCATTATCATCATCATTTTCAGCTTTGGGCCCTGTCTTTTGGTATAATAGTTCGAGCTGTCCGATGGTCCTGACAAAGTTGTACAGTAATGAATAAATATAAATATGTAGCGAAAGAACAGCAAAGGAAGTAAACAAACAGACAAAAATAATTGAGTTTCATGAAACCAGAGATTCAGTAAGTTTGAGGATACAGGTTCGTCACTGACTGCAACCTAATGGCATGTCAGAGAGTACTTCCAGTCAGCGGTGTGGAATAGCCACGAACTCCCTATTCGGGCAGACGGCACTTACTGACAGTGTTCAGCGAGACGGTCATAGCTTTTATAGCCTGTGACCATGTCACTGCTTGGCCATTTTGTGGTTTCTTCTAACCACCAGCAGCCAAACTGCACAATGCGTAGTGCGGCAGATGCACTGTCGGCATACGAGTACATGACCCCACCAGCGAAGGATGCATTTTAACTATCTTGGTTAACGGACGTGAACGTTCACACTTTCCAAACACAAGCACTGTAAACTCTGTTTCTAATCGATGAATGAACGCCTTTGTGACGCCACAGTAAACGTAGGTTGATGAATGCATCACGTGCTTTTGCTTTTCTCGTAGATATTTCGTCAGCGATAATACACGCCTGCGAGGTGACACTACTTAGGTAGGTGAAACGATCGACATTCTCCAGCAGCCTCACAAAAATAACAAGAACATAATCAGTACCAACTCAATCTTGCCATATCACAGTTAACCAATTCAGTATGGTCTGCTTAACCTGTGCGAAAGAACTAAGTGAAGCAACATTGTCCGGATACTTAGCATCAGTCAGCTAACTACCTGACAGAAGCTCCACTCCAAGATTCTAAGAATTTCTCAGTACTCTTTCCAGAATATCGTCCATCACAAAATTGAAAATGGAGAAGATCGAACACATTTGTCAAACGCCCTTTTACGTGAAGAATGCCAGAGGTAGCTGCCTACGAATAGGCACTCTGCACTCACAGCGGGCATATAACGACTTCAATAGATTGGCATGCTTCACCGAGACTCCTCTGCGTTGGAGGCAGCCTCAGAATGCACATCAGGCAGCCCAGTCAAAAGCAGTCCTTTAGGTCCAAATGTAGTTTCACTGTTTCAGTGTCTATCGCAATGTGAAGGTATGATTGATACACTCACAACCGTACAAGAAACCTGCATGTTATTCGCCTATGTGGTTCTTTCCATGTTTCAGAAGCCATTATGATATCTGCGAGTAACTTGAACGCGATAGAGAACAAGCCAACGCTTCTGTGGTTACCATTTGGTAACTTCATCTTTTTTAAATTTTACACAATTGTACCAGACAAGAAGGAGAATTTATCGTGAACAGTCTGTTCGGAGGAACTTTGTTTCTCAGGATTCACGTGCAAAACTACTTAGTTGTGTCTGGATTTTAAAAATTCATTAATGTCTCAATAGTTCGAACAATAGATCCTCAAAGCTGTCCGCTCAAATTTCACATTTTCCCCTTGAATTGTGATTTATATTTACTACTGAACTGACTGTTTCTAACGTCTTTCATAAATAGACAGACTAATGATACGAACCTGAAGCTAAAAATATGATGGTCTCTCTTTTCCCCGCGTTACGAAGCCGATTGATCACTTGGAGGTTAGATGTAAAAGGTTCATGTTGAAAGGTGGTGTATAACTTGTGTTAAAATACAGTTCACGTCAAAATCACTGTATTTCATGTCGAAAAACTACGGAAAAACTCATTGTGAGAGATAAACATTTCTAGGTGATTACCTGATCGTTATTGCTATATTTAACATAACCTGGCATTTTTAAAAATATCGGAACTCACGTGATCTTGGTGTGGTGGTCGTCCTTGCGCATTGAAATCGTTCAGCAGATTGTTCAGTTTTCGAAAACTGTCGTTTATCCCCTTGTGATATTGCACGAGATCATCGCGTGCACAAGTGTAGATCTTGTTAGAAAAAAAAGTAAACGGAAAATATATTTCAAGACCAGTGTGAATGAATATAGCTATTTGCTTCATATGAGACGGTACTTTTACTCGAATAGGATTTTAACTTGGTTTAATCAAACCAAAACGGAACAATCAACTGATACATCGAAGTTTACGATACTCGATAATTTCCAGTTAAAACTCTACAGTTTCGTACGGCTCAAAATACGCGTTAATGATTGGGGTAGTGTTTCGTAAGGTTAAACTAGTCATCCTTGTAACAGATTACTTATGTTGAGTAATCTATGGGGTAGTGCGGTAGCACTCAAGTGCTGAGTCTTGAGGCACGTTTTTAGGCCAAGTGGTTTGATGAAACCAAGTGAAAATACGTTTTAAACTACTTTTGCATAAAGGTACAATGACAGTCTACGATACCGATCGGACTCAACATACTCCAAACTACATCAACAACCCAATGCAGAGCGTGTCATAAACAGACATGGATGAGACTGAAATTGCACGAGCAACATTTCGCTCATTCTTGTCAGTTATATACACGAAGTGATAACCAAACAGATAAAGGATTGGATGGATACAGCCAAAATAGTAGTGTTCGTCAACATAACACAGTTCTATGAGCATATGCGAAATATCTGAATAGGTGAATCTTTTTCTGTTCTCATTGTTATAGGCAATGGAATGATGTTGGTGGGATCACATTGATAATGAACAGATAAGTAAGGACAAAGTTTGATTGCAGAGTGTAAGACTACGACGCTGAAGCGATGAAGAACGGAGAAGAATCAAGAATATACTTCGAAACAGTTTCTTTCAGAAATTTGAACAGAAAAATTATAACATGCAGAGTGGCAGATACATGCATTTTATATTGATTCATTGGTTTCAAATCTGCAATAATATCCATCAGTTTTCTAATAGAAAACAATCAGAAGGATAGGTTGGGTAGTCAGTCGGTGAATTAAGAAGGATCACTAAGTCCAGGACAGAAACAAATTCATAAACACTTATTTCCGGATACACAAAGTTGACCTAATTCGATTAATCGCGACCGCCTCAGAAAACCGCAAGAACCTTGGATCGAAATAACATAATGAGATTCTCAATACACAAGTTAGACTGATAACATGGCCAGTGGTCAGGACGTGTCTGGCGACTACGGACACCGACTGTTTGCGTGTTTTTGTAAACAATGCTGTTCTCCGATATAACAGACTTCTGTACCCATCTAGACAAATCTTCCTTCACTCTGGCGGTCAAGCATCTCTCAGTTTTGCCCATGTAACTTTCTTTGCACTTACATATGAATTTGTAAGCACACTGTGGGATGGCACCGACAATCTGGTCATCTTGGATTGGAGACATTGGTGGTAACTAGGACCGAGCTAATACGGAGAGTGCGGCTGCGTTGAATGTTCGTTCAATCGAATGTATTGGTGCTTGTATTGTTTATTGCATGCTGTAATCTATTTTATCCTCTTGGTGGCAACTTGTTTGGATGGTGGTGTCAGTCTGCAATGCCTATCTATGAACCTTTTGGAGTAACAGTTAGCTTGTCTTACGGACGTGATCAAGTCTAATTCCTCCAGCAGTTTAACGTTATTTGCAGTTACATAGAAATTGGTAAACACAGTGTGAGATAGCACCGACTGGTTGATTTCCTTTGTTTGAAAGCACAGCTGAGTAGCAAGACAGCGCTAAGCTCATAACCATCTGGTCCTGTACACACAAAGGTGGGTGGTGAGGTAAATAACTATCGCTCTGGGAAAAGTTAAACACTTGTGTTTACAACCTAACAAGTCTTCAACGGATCTACTGTTTAGTAGTTACCGAGTAAATGCCTTGTTGTAGTTTTCTTAGCTGTTCCACCTTTGATATTCCATAACCATTTTAAGATGTGCTTTGAAAATCAAATCTATAGTACCCAAACTGTACAGTCTAATAGCAAGAATCTGCATGTACATTTACATTTGTAAATAAGGTTTGATTTGGCGAGTGTTGACATTGAATCCTATTCCCGAATTGAAAGAAGGCGCGTTGTTGACTGTAACATATTTGTGGATCAGGCCTGACTTCAGCCTTCGCCTTATCACGTCATCACTCCTGAAAGATAACGATATGTACCCTAGCATATCAGATACTGCGGTGACGGCTGGTTAGTGGTTGCTTGCTTTTGAATGTTTTCCGATAAAACATGCGGGTTAATCATTTTGAGTGACAGTCTGTTTGATGTAATGGAACTCTTCGAGCATACTTTCGTCCGAGTGGATCTTGCAAACTCTGTGACGTAGTGTTCGCGCGAGCTCATGTTTGTATTTAACTAGTGCAATACTGTTGAAATACAATAGTTGACCAGTTGACCACGTTTTTTTCGTTGGATACCTCTACGAATGGAGCCATCTTCACATCTTGGTGAGCCGGACTTCCGAGAATGGCAGGTAGCTGTCGCCCACGATTCCAGTAATGAGGCTTATACTTGGATGTAAGTTGAGATGCGAATACGTGAATTCAATTAAACTGTTTGATTTGTAAAACCCGAGTATGTCATCCACGTATCTTTTGTACAGATGCGTTAAGGTTGTGATAGTTTGCAGTTTTTTTCAAGAGTAGCCATAAATATATCGGCCAGCACAGGTCCAAGAGGACTATCCTTAACTATAGCGTCCACCTAGCTATGAAACTGTCCGCTGATTAGAAATATGTTTTCAGTGCTCAGTGTGTGAAGTTTGCGTAGATAAAACACAGGCAAATCAAGTTTAATTTGTTGTTTTATCACATAATCATGTTAATTAATGTCAGTCATCTCAGCCAGGTGTACGTTGGTAAATAATTTGTGCGCATGTGCTGCCTCACAAACTGAGGACTTTTCACTAACCATTGCACTACATCGTGATAATGTGAGTTCCTCATCCATGAACTTGGTGAGATTGGAATTCAGGCTTCATGTGTGTGCCAAGATGTGTGGCAAGAAGTGGCACCCACTGGGCCACAGACACCATGTGTGTACGGTCTCCAAAAGACATTGATGTTGAAAACAGTCGTGATCTGCTGCTTATGGCTGATCACACTAAGGGTACCCTTTGCGGATTCCTTCATCACAATAGCTTAAAGTGAATCCAGACAGCTTGACTCAATATAATAGGCCATTAAATACACTACTATATTGTCCAATTCATTCCCTCAAAATGCCTGCGGGCTATTTTAATAGGTTGTCGATTGTGACCGGTAGCCTTTGCTTCGAGGGCCGGTAGCCTATGTGCCATATTTCTCAGGATTGTATTCATGTACCGCTGCCCTGACGTTTATAACTAGGATATGGTGAGAACTAGATATAAATTGATATGTGAATTCACTTAACACTCCCTCATCATTTGTAAATTTTGTAACCAATGTGAAAGCAAAGCAACAGTTCTTGAACGTAACGCAACAGGTACAGATCGATTTGAATAACGTACAATATTTTAATTTGAACATCACCCACAATTGATCGCAACTGTCGTATACCCATAGACTTTCCAGTCGGTCCCTTTCGAAAAGAAGCACTAGACTCGAGTTTCGCTCTCATTAGAGCTCGTCAGTAGTGCATATCATCGCCACTGCTTCTTTTTGAAAGGGGCCGACTGGATAATCTATGGGAATGCGATAGATGCGATCAATTGTGGGTGATGTTCAAATTGAAATAAACCAAATCCCCGACTACTCATCAGTACAATATTGTGTCAGTTTGTTGCAAGTGCAGCATGTTACTCTTGAAGAAATGATTTTTAAAAATTGTAATTGGATGAAAGATCAGTTCTTGCACTAGTTTACCCGTTCTTTATAGAGTACCATTTTCACAATACTATTTTTTCGTAATGTCTATTCTTAAAGTCGAGTCAAATCTCCTGAGCTTCCGCACGGTCATTTGGAACACAATCAAACGGAAATTCGTATGCAAGACGCCCCCATATCACAATTACTGATGAAACAAGTTGAGACAATCATTTTAGGGAGCTATTTACCGATATACTACATCAGGTCTGTAACTAGAATAGTATATTTTTGATTTTTATTGCTAGTGGAAGAATCAAGATGCCGAGCCTCCGAAGGTTTGTGGCATGCACGATGTATGTGTTAATCATACCACAACACGTGGTTTTTTGATGGAGGACTCATAACTTGCGCTGTTGAATATCTGAGTTTGCGTTTCCTTTCGTTTACTAGTGACAGCCTATCGTTTGTGCCGGCTTTACGTTTCGGATCCATCTCCATAATGTAGTTCACAAAACAATAGACTTTCCTGATTCATTGTCTTGGTCTATTTGATAGGAACATATCACAACATTGCTACTTCAAGTTGCCTACACTGAAACTGACATTATACGACAAGTAATGCTCGTGAGATTACTGGTTGATTGGACAGGAGTTTCGGTTCATGAAACAAAGGGCTACCTGTAGGAATCATGTTCCAACTAATTCTGTGTGGCAAGATCGGTCACGGAATGTCAGGTTGAAGGTGAACATCAGTGTAAATTGTAGTAATTATTACGTATCCTTCTAGCTGCAACCAGTGCGATCTGAGGTGACCAGTAGTCATACACACAAAGTGGAGGGTGAATAAGCTGCATTTCGTTTGGACTTCACTTCTTCACTCGACGAGCTGTGCTCACAAGCCTGACTAATACCCAGTCAGCAAAAACATTGAGCCCGAAGCATCCGGTGTGCCTCATGTCCACTTGTCGAGCTAAGTCACAAGAGGGTTTATATAACATGAAACGGATGACAGCTTTAGAGACAAAATGTTGTACTCCGAAAGGTTATTTACAATAAAAGGATCAGCGGAGCTAGCGTTGACTGTCTGT
>JTDE01021207.1:70451-80542 GCA_014338405.1 Paragonimus skrjabini miyazakii | reverse complement strand
TCGGTCAATCTGGCGCCGGGAAGAAGCTCAACACCAAGCCCACGGGACTTCTGAAGCGCACCCTCCAGAATGTCGCCCATGACAAAATAGAACAGAAGGGGGGAAATCGGACACTCCTGACCAACATCACTGGAAGAGATGAACGCACGAGACAGCTGTCCATAAACTCTCACCCTGCTTGCAGAGTGAGTATACAGTGATCTCAATAGATTCATTAATTTCTCTGGTACTTCCTTGCGGAGAAGACAGCTCCAGAGAACGTTACAAGAAACTGAATCGGAAGCAGCCTTTAGGTTCAAAAAGACCACGACTGTCGGCTGTCTGTAACAGTGCCGATGTTTCAAGATCCGTCGCAAGGTAAAAATGTGATCAACGCACCATCGACCGGGTTGGAATCCTGCCTGTTCTTCGCGTATCTGACTTTCTCTGGGTTTAGTGAGCGGACGTAAAATGAGGCCAGTTAGTAACTTGGATGCAACAGACACCAAACTGATACTTCTGTGGTTGTCACATAGACTTCGGGTTTCCTTTTTGAAAACGGGAATGACTGTTGACAGGCACCAATCACGAGGCACCTCTTCATTCTCCCAGATCGTCTACAGAAGTTTTGTCAGTTCTGACATCAACCCCTCCCCACCATCCTTGAAAAGAGAAGGAGAGAGGAGGTTTGATCCAGGAGCCCTATTACGCTTTAATAACTTGAGTTCCAGTACCATTCCTGCTTCCGACGGAGGACTGTCTGGAATGCAAACTGACTTGCCAGCTTCGCATACGCTTGTCAGTCTTGATTGCGCTTTTTTGGTTGTATCGTTGGTCCCGGCGAGCCCAATTGTTATATGGCATGTGAAGGTGAATAATGTAGGTTTGTTGTAAGGCTTATGCTGTATGCGCGTCAAGACCACGTGTACCCCACGCTCGCGTCAGGACTCAAGCCGTGTTCTGATTGGTCGCGCCTTCAACATCCAACGCAACACAAGAATGACATCACAGATTGCAAATGCGACAGAATAGTACGCACTTATGCTGTGTGACGTCCTCTACTATTCTCGTAGCTTGTAAGGCTTCCCGTTGATTGCACACTTATTCGAATACGACAGCTTACTTCATTGATTATGCTGGCAATAGTGATGTATTAACCGATACGACTTGTTTTGAACCTTGGGATTCGATTTGCGTCATTCAGCGTTTTAAAGATAACGTTACTGTCTTGATTGCATCTAAGCATTCTGCCGCTTACAAGCGATGAGTGGCCATCAAGCTTGGCCAACGAATGGAATAAACTGACTTCAATTCATAAAACGATCGCGTAAAAGGTAGATAGTTGGGGTTTGAACGCTCGATCCTTCGAGATTCTTAGGTAACATCTCTCTGTCAGTGTTTCCAAGGACGTCGTTGTAGTCTAGGAAACGTTTACGAACGGCTCTTGTAGCGATCCTATTCGTCATTGTCAACTATATTAGAGTTACGAGTGCCGTTTGTATTCTTTTTGTTTCTAACTTTTGTATATAGTTAAACATTTGTTTGAACAAGTAGAGATACTGACAACTACCCCGCGCACTCGAACGGACGACCCCACTGCATGCTGGCTTGTCGCTCCGCTCTGTTTACGTTTCGTATTTGTATCCGTTTTGCCCTCGCGTTGACCTCGCAGGTCAACAATATACTCTTTGTCTACTCCCTGTGTTATTTTCAACCGATCGTCTTCGGCTCGCTCGATCCTACAAACCGGTGAGCCCGCGTAAGTCGTATATTATAGTGTACATTCGATTTCGATATTTCCCCCCCTCATATTACGTTTCGAGTGCGTATGGTTTACACGTTTATATTTACTCAAATTTTATATCGTTCGCATCCACTCAATCGCCATGGACATTAAGTCTGAATGTTCGTCTTCCGTATCACTGATCACATTAGCTGTTCCTGCTTTCGAGGATCTTGATTCAGATCTGTGGTTCGCTGTGTTGGAAATAGAGTTTAACAACCGGCGTATAACAAGCGATGCGGACAAGTTCTAGCAGCTCCGAGATATGTTAAATCTAATTAGCGATATCTTGCTGGGCGCAGCTACTGATCGCTATGAATCGGCTGAGCGAACAATTTTTAAAGAAACACAGCCGTCCGACAAAGTGCGTCTGAAACAACTGTTCCGACGGTTAC
The DNA here is from genome assembly GCA_014338405.1 of Paragonimus skrjabini miyazakii. NCBI lineage: Eukaryota > Metazoa > Platyhelminthes > Trematoda > Plagiorchiida > Troglotrematidae > Paragonimus > Paragonimus skrjabini miyazakii. Next base: position 78,385 of record JTDE01021207.1, on the reverse strand, counting down.
AGTTGGGGGACAAGAAGTCATCGGTTCTCCATCGAGAAATGCGACAGGCAGCAGGTAAGTCGCAGTTGCTAGAGACTCTCTTACAAGAGGTGTGGATGCAGCAACTGCCTGAGTAAACACAAGGGCTATTGTCCGTGTTACCCTCACGTCCGTTAGGTGATTTAGCGGCTTCGGCCGACGCAGTAAAGGAACGTTTTCGAGGCACGACGCCGTCACCATTAGCGGGGCGGGTGGTTATCTCCAGCAGTTCCGCGGATAGTTTGTTAACCACAAAGGACGCCGAAATAGTGGTCATGCGCAAGGCACTTGAATGTCGGGAATGCAATGCTGTGGAGCCAACCGCCAGGATAACACAGCTGAGACGTGAGTTGGCGGATCTTCGTGCTAGCATTCGGCGTACTAGGCCACCATCGTAAATTCTTCCGACGCGTGCTCGATCACCACCCGAACTAAAGACTAGCGATCTTTGTTGGTATCATGAGACGTACGGTGATAACGCCAAACGATGCCGATCACCATGTAGCCGTCGTGCTAACAAACGTTTAAACTACCAGGCCGGCATGTTTTAGCCACGACAGCCGCAGGCCAGTCAAACAATAGTCGTCTATACGTTTTATTGGATTTGACCTCTAAAGTGCACTTCCTAATCGATACAGGAGCGGAGGTTGGCGTCATCCCGCATGCGGTAACGGATGTGCGATCAGAATCCGACAAAACAGTCCAGGCAGCAAACGGTACGCCCATTAGAACCTTCGGCCGTCGTCTGTTGAGTCTAAACTTTGGTCTTCGATGCGATTTTCGCTGAGTTTTCGTGGTAGCTGATATACCTTTCCCTATTATTGGGATCGATTTCCTCTGACATTTCGATTTGCTGATCGATGCACGTCGATCGCGCCTGATTGATAAATTGACAAGATTCAATGTTCGGGGTAAGCCATCGCATACGGTTGTGATCAGTCCAATGCTAGCCAATCCTGTAGTTGGCGAGCCTTATGGGAAGCTTTTATCCGAATTCCCTCAACTGGTCCGCCCCGCTAACGAGCTACCGGCCGTGACGACCGACGTCGCGCATCACATTGTCACACGAGGGCCGCCAGTTTCAAGTTGTCCACGCTGCTTAGCTCCCGATAAGCTGAAAATTGCCCAGGCCGAATTTGAGCATATGCTTCAACTTGGCTTTATCCGTCCGTCTAATAGTCCATGGGCTTCGCCGTTGCACATGGTGCCCAAAAAGACTGATAACGACTGGCACTCATATGGTGACTATCAAGCATTGAGCAACATGACCGTTCTCGATAAGTATTCAATTCCGCATATTCAGGAATTAACAGCAAGCCCATCAGGAGCGCAGATATTCACACAAGCAGACTTAATGCGTACGTATAACCAGATTCCTGTAGCCCCCGAAGAAATTGAGAAGACAGGGGTCATAACACCGTTCGGACGTTTCGAATTTTTACGTATGCCGTTTGATCTGAGCAACGCTGCTCAGACTTTCCAACGTTTAATTCACGAGGTGTGTCGTGGACTGGAGGGTGTTTATCTGTAATTGGATGACATCTTGGTCGCTAGCTCCCCACAGGAAGCACATTGCGCGCACTTACGTTCATTATTCGCCCGTTTATCGCATTGTGGAGTGACTATGCACCTAGCCAAGTGATCGTTTGGGATGTAAGCAATAGTGCAAGCAATAGTGGACTACCTGGAGCCCACATCATTCAAGCAACTTCGTCGTTGCGATGGTTTGGCAAATTTTTAACGTCGTTTCACTCCTAATTGTGCACACTTATTGCAACCGCTCACCGACATTCTCAGAGGCAAGGTTCGCCCATTTTTATTTACAACGGCCGCAAAAAAGGCCTTCGTTGATTTAAAAATAGCTATCGCCAATATGGCATCGTTGTCACATCATCATCCGTCCGCTCCTTTAGCGCTAACTGTGGATGCGTCAGACGTGGCTGTAGGAGCAGTCTTGCAACAACAACTCAGTGACGACTGGTGCCCATTAGCCTTTTTTTTCTAAACGTTTACAGCCAGCTGAGTCGCGGTATAGCACATTCGGAAAGGAGCTGTTGGCGGTATATCTCGGCATCCGCCATTTTTGACATGTCCTGGAAGGCAGGGCCTTCATCGTCTTCACAGACCGTAAGCGGCTAACGTACGCCCTACACTCGACAACCGACAGGTACTCCCCTGTCTTAGCAACTAAGGGGGTTTAAATTCTTTAAGCCGACTTTGACTTAGTCCAACACCTCCGTGACCTACTGTTCTTGAATAAAGAAGTGATTCAATATAGTGGATGGGTATCACGTGTAACAATTGCTTTATGATATTTTCTACATAACTATCCGTTCATACATGCCACTGCTTATGTAGAACAAAAACGCGATTTATACAAGGTGAATTGTGATGACTGACATGTTTTGTCTCCTTCTGTTATGTAATTGTTTTACTATTCCAGTATCCTGTATACATTGGTTGATAAGTACGAGTCGACAACACACGTTCTGTGTTGTTGTGTCTAATTGTATTTCGCAATTTTTATACGTTCGATCGCTATATATATATATATATATATATATATATATATATATAGTTCAATTAAGGCAACAATCCAAGGCCGAAACAAGATAACACATCCAAACCGCGTACTGATTTCCGTGTGCCAAGATCATCAGTTCAGTTTTCTAAAGGAAGTATTGTGAACTCAGTTCTACAAAAATTTAGGAAATACGCATCTTGTTCAATGAAACCCAATAACAGAAAAAGAAAAAAGTAAAACCAATGAATACTTACCATGAATGTGACAGGTGCTTTCACAGTTAGCGACTGGTTTGGCCTACTACTCACACGCAACGAGGGCACCGATCTCACATATATGGGAGAGCGAGATGAACGACGTTCGAAAGATGATAATATTGGTTGCACATGCGATTCACTGTCAGTGTCCGGAGCATGAACAATCGTGATTTTACCATCATATACCGATCTATTTCCAGTATGGTTCTTTGCATATCCAAATTCTTCCGGTGTTGTAACAAAGTCCGAAAACCGCGAATCCGCTAAGATTGAGTCTTCAGAAAGTTGATTTTCGCTATAACTACTATCATCAGAGTGCTAAAACAGAAAAAGAGCAGGTAAACATTGTAATGAAATTAATCAACAAATTCTGGGCGTGTGAAATTAATAAATGATATGTTCTAATTTCTGCAGGTATGAATAATGAACAGAATTTATCTGAAAACAATAACTTAGTCTTCAAAGAAGCTTATCATGACAGTGAGAATAAAGGAAAAACGGTTTCGATCATTCATTTTTAGAATGGCGTAATAATCCCAATCGATAGTGTACGGTGATGTTATAGCTTCTGTGTGTGACCTAATGACGAATAGTCCCGATGTTAATGGAGCACGTGATTGTACATGGGGTGATCGCTTAACAGTCAGATCCACATGACTCATCGTTGTCAGTAGATTCACAAGCATATTAGTTTTGTGAAGAAGATTGGCTTCGGTAAAAAAGCGTTTGGAGGAAGTCTGTCTCAAGATAAGTAACAGGTGAACAAGTTATTACTATCTGACGTCAGCATTTACCATTCACTGGGCAACATTTGCGGTCAAGCTTCATCGAGTATGTATGTCTAGTGAGTAATAACAACTAGTAAACCGGCAGTGTGATCCCAGCGAATTTTGTCCAGTAACCATGGGTTACCTCATCTTTTGTAAAAAAATTCGCTGTTGTTTACTAGTTAGGCTGTTTACGTTTTGGGAAATACAATACTGCTGAAGCAATCGGCTTCATTCAACGCTTTTTGGGATAAGCAGTAAATAATGTCAGGGGGATGGCCTATGTAATCATAGAATAATTGGTTTGAATCGACTCATTACACCGTTGTGTATTGTAGAACGTTGTCATCAGCTCCTTTATTAATCATAGAAAATTATTGAGCCGCCAAGACTCTAGCTGATGTATGTAGAACGTTATTTACAGCTTTTACAGAAAGGCAACCTCTTGTAATATTAGCACTGGTGTCTAGTTTTGACCTTGTCAGTTACTGATGTCGATTTGAAATTACTCTCAAGATCACAATGTAAATTCTGGCCAACATTCTTATGAGATTATCATGTTAATCATTGTGTCATTGACCTCAAATTGTGCATGACCGACAGACCACATTTAAACGCTTTGGTTCACTAGTTGTTCCATTGAGAATGCTATGACCAAATGTGAGTTGGGTTCTGTTCAAACCAACTATATCACTGAAATTCTGTAATTAAGCTGAAGTGCTGATGAAATTGGACGACAGCTACAATTAAGATGAGTGTTTTGTGAAACCCACTCAAACTACACAATCTTCGCTACTTAAACCAGGATCTCTGTGTGCCGAGAGGCGTCTGTCTCAGTGTGCGTTGTTCACCAGGGTTATTGTTGGCCAGAAAAACCACATGATGGCGGCCGATGGAAGCCTCGTTTGCTTCGCTGATACTGTCTGACAGGTTGGAGAGTTCGAGATAATCTACATCGCTATTTGGGAAAGCTCTGTGGCACGGTAGAGTGTCGCAGTCAGTGGCGAGCATGTATCCGCTCGATTATTATCTCCTTTTCCATGAGGCCTTATTGTTTTTTTCTCTGTTTTTTGCTTCCCACCCTCGTTCGTCCATACGCATTTTTGCTTGTTTATTACTCTCCCACTTCGCCAAACACGTTCTGACCACTGATCACGTTATCGATCCAATTTTCGCATCCAGACTTATGTTTCCCCATTTAACTCCAAGATCTTCGTGGTTTACTGAAGCGGTCACAGTTGGTCGACTTTGTTTGTTCAGAAACAGTTGTTCGTGAGCTTGACTTTTTCTTGGATTGACTACTTATTCACCTCCCTACTTGGTCGCTATAAAAATCGATTAATGTTATAGTATATTCAGTAATGATGAATCAATAAGACACGCTTGTATCTACCAGTTTTCGTATTCTGACTGTTTTCCTCATGTATTGTTAGGTCCAAAGGCAGGTCAATCCAGATTACTTACGGGTACGACGCAAGGTTGTAGAAGATGGTGGAAAGGCTAACTGAACGCAGACGGTTTGGTTGGTTGTGAGTGATACCCGAATCAAACCACAAGGAACTGAAAACGACCGAGTGAGGCCAAATAGTGAGGGACGCATGTGCACATGAAATGTGAGTAACTATTAAATGTAGTGTAGCGAGGACGAGCGATCGTAATATACTACTCACACGGCTAATATTCAGCAGTAGGACCAGAGCATATATTTTGATATTGAAGGAGCCGCAGGAAAAATACAGGAAGAAATATCGGAGTGCAGCATCACCCAAAATGGTCCTTGCTACATCTGGCGTTTATGACAACCGAGACGGTCTGGGCAGAGTAACGTATGCAAATGAGTGTTTTTGTTTGTGGTTGTGTTTAAGCGCCTAACCCATGTGTTGCTTTCTCTAATAAATAGCCCTTGTGAAATTTGTGTTCTTGGCTCACAACGGTAGGTGAATGAATATAACTGCATTCATAATGCGAGTATGGATGTTTTCGGACGTTTCCAGAAGCACATGTCAATAAACGACACCCAGAAGATCCAACCGAGTCTACTCATCTATCAGGCGGTAGCTCACACGATACCACTTTAAGTCAGTGAAGCCTATGGGCACGAAATTTGTATGTTCCCCATCCGCGGTGCATACAGTGAATCTACGTCACCTTCAGTTTTGATATGGTTCCGAACGATGTTTATCTTACCCATCAAGCATCGACCGAAAAAACGCTATTTGTTAGGCAACTAGGACCCTCTACATCGGATTTTCAGAATAGGTTCTGATGAAGCCGCTGTAAGAGCGATTGGAGGCTGGTGGACGAAACGATCGTCGTCATAAGCTGCTCCAGCAGGACGTTCTCGGATATTTCTTTCAAACCGTAGTATAAATCTTAGACGTTTTGAATCAGGCCGCTTAGTATTGTGCAATCTCATGAGGCACATGAAGTATTCCACGAGCGACAATTCTGCGGTCTTCAGTTTAGGCACGTGATAGCTGAAAAATCTATCGGCGCTGTGACGGGTTCAATGGTAAATGTACTTACCATCCCTAACACACAAGACAACAATGCACTCTCGGGGAACAGTTGGTGATTAGCCGTCAAGTACACCGAGCATGAAGTATATCTTTTCATCCATGAAAATCAACGACGTCGGGACGTTAAGTAAGTAAATGCAACAGCATTTTAATTTTTAACGTTTTTGACTTGTTTCGTGGCGAATATTTTTTGGTTCACTACACTGATTGTAACAAAACCTAAGTTCAAATGTAAGTTTCCTCCATAGCGTCGCATATTAGGGTTTAAGTTCTCCAGCCACTGTGACGTAGGTACTAACTCTTGTACCTTCTGTGTCATCTTCAACAAAGTCTTCAATGAGTTCTTCTTTAAGGTTACGATCTAACCATTGCAGTGCTTCTCATATTTGCACAAGGCAGACAGTAATTTTACGTAACGATCCTTATGATTCGCCAGCTTGTGGTGGATGTGATGATAAATCTACGATTACACGCTTCCTGACCTTAATCATTCGGGTGTACATTGGATATAGTGCATTTACTTGAGTTGAACCCCGAGCTACAACTCAGACTCGGTTTGGCACTGGTTTACGCCAAGAGTGTCGCTGATCATGGGTAGATGCACGCTACCTACCAATAAACGGTTTTATTAGAAGGCGACCGGCAGTTGATGTTAACGTTGTTGCTTATATTTTTACTCAGACATCTACTATAAACATAAAGCTTTACTTATAACGTTGTTCACTTCGTCTAGTGTTCAAAAACTTCCTGCAAGCCATAAAACTACAACTTGAAGTGAGGTGAGACGAAAAACGTTAGCGGTGTTCTAAGAGTGATCGAGCGTAACCTTGACTACTACCAGGCGCAAGTGGGGTTGCATCAACGAATGGTTAGAGACATACTAGGTCGAGTGAACGACTGAAATGATTTGTGTAACTTGATGAAGACAATGGAGCGTCAAACGTTCATTTTCAGGTATATGCGTGTAATTTATTTCAACAGCCAGCCCGCTTTGTTCCCCTTTATCTTAACGGTTACAGTACGAAATTGTCCACAGCATTAATGCGAATTATGAAAGTTTCAGTGCCTTGCCAATCCATGATCCCGGCATGATCCCACTAGAAGTACACAGATAGCTTGTTGCTTTCGTTTTCAGAGTGTGTGTGCACCACCAAAAATTTAATTGGTTGATCATGAACATGACTACGTGTGGTTGACTTTGTGATGGTCACCTGCTATTTTCTTGTCTAATTCCATCACGTTCTGGCTCAAATAGGCTTGTTTTAACATGAGTTTGGTAGCCTCCGAATTGTCTAATGATTATGAAACGTTGAAGTCCTATCATATAATTTTTTTAAAAACCATTCCTGATGTAGTGGACAAATGAAGTGGTTAAATCGATGGAATACTTGACAGCCGAGTAAATTTGTACCCTTAAAAGATAAGTACAGTCGAAAACTTTCATCTTAATGTTCTCACCAGAAACATAACCCTACAGAATGTTGTTCATGTGTTCTTGTTGGACGATGTAACACCTGTGGTGCACCAGAGTAGTCTAGTGTTCCAGAATACGTACCAAATCAAAACATTTCTAAAATCAAGTAAAGTTTACACATTTTCCAACTAAGATTAGACATCCAAATAAAAAAAATCGTACAGTAACTTTTAGGAAGGATTACATTGCATATGAACCTGCGTCAGAATGGGATCAAAATGCTAGGAGAAATATATGATTTTAGATGAGACCCAACTGTGAAAAGTCAGGGCTTCGGCTGGATTCGAACCAGCGACAGACACACCATGCCTCAACGCAGCAAGGGCTCTACCAGCTGAGCTACGAAGTCACGCCAGGAGCTCGGAAATTTCACAT
>JTDE01021207.1:57501-70351 GCA_014338405.1 Paragonimus skrjabini miyazakii | reverse complement strand
CCGCAACAAAAACAAGGAAAGTTCACCTCATATCAATATAAACGTGGGTCTCCTTTCCATGCTGCATCAGCCGAATTCGGTTCAGTAAGCACGTGTCTCCAGTGTGAACTAGCGGTATATATGGCAGCGCCGTCAAACACTATGCGCATCCCATCTGGCCTATTCGAGTTGAGCACTGCGTGTAGTGATAAACTTAATCGATTTACTGATAAGTAGTGTGGCAGATTTATGAATTTAGATGAGACCCAACTGTGAAAAGTCAGGGCTTCGGCTGGATTCGAACCAGCGACAGACACACCATGCCTCAATGCGGCAAGGGCTCTACCAGCTGAGCTACGAAGTCACGCCAGGAGCTCGGAAATTTCACATTTCATTCACATTTGATTACTTACTCTGATGAACGGAACTCGCCGTTCTGTCACAAGTCAGTTAGTCAGTTTCACGTCAGTGAATCATATGAACTACACAGGCAAATAACGATCTTTGGAGATGTATCTCGTTGCTTGGGTGTACAAGGCTAAAACTTTGGCCCTTTCATGGGCAGGAACCAACCACTGGATTATTAGTCAGCTCCACCGTAACAATCCATTTCATATCATATCCCGTTAGTTAAAGAGTTTATCGTTCGATAACAATACCTTTGGTTTGAGATTATAGACTACTATGCTATGATATTTCACTAGTTTTTGTGGTCAGAGACTGGAGACGGTTCAGTAGATACCACAAAACAAGAGTCGCGCACTTTATATTCAGTTGGCTTAGGATAATCAATGGATAAGTTTTCTGTTCAACAGCGTGATTAAACACACATTGACATTCCACTAGACGTTCCTCTTTGATCGTGATATGGTGTTAACCACCGTATCACTTTACTCAAGGCATTCATTTAATTCCTAAACAGTAATGAATCATATCAGATTATACTGCTTCTGGAATCGCCGTTCACCGTGGCACTAGTGAGGAATAAACGGGAATGAAAACCTTAGAACACAAATGGGATCAAATATGATTCAGTAGGGGCAGTGTTATGGATGAAGTCAGGTTGGTAACTGCGACAATATGTCACGTTGTACACTGTTTCCAAGCAGTGGTATGAGTAATCATGATATACTCAACAAGAAACATGGCATCCATATTTATGATTTATAACCACGCTGTGAATTAGCACTTCGTGAGTTTATTCAATCGTCAACAGTCTAGAGTAGTTCGTGCGATCTCTCCCGCTCAATGTGAGCTAATAAGCGGGTAAAACAACAGTCATACCCAACAAGTCTGTTCATACCTCATTTGTCGACCAGGCACGTTTCTGAATCATGAACTAAAATGGATTGTAAACGGGCTTTATATCCTCTCCCTTTGACGGATAATTACACGCCTTCAGGAAGTCACAAATGATCCAGTTCAGCAAAGCAACAAGTGTCCTAAGCTATTCTGTGAGTTATCAGTAATGTTACAAGCTCATGAGATGGTGACACCTATGTAGAGAAATGGTTCACAATCCCAAACAAACTACAATAAAGATGCTAAAAGTGGGGTGTTTCAGTCATGAAGTAGTAGTAGTCCGAGCTATGATGGTACAAAGCGCATTCTGCATTTCATGAAAACCATCCTATTCAGCATGGTCTACACGCCTCCAGTGGAAGAGCCGAGTAGAGCAATATCTTCCACATACTCTATGTCTGCTAGGTTAGTTCCCGTAGGCAATACGACATCATACCCATCATATTCTCTAAGTGCATCTCTCAAAAGGCTGTCATGAGAAACCTGAACTAGTACAGAGAGAAATGGTTGTTCATAAATTGTCACCCTGCATTCAAAGTAAGCGTACAGTGATCCTAACAAAATTCACAGATTTCTATGGGACTTTTATGCAGAGGAAACCGTCGCCAACACAGTGCGAACAACCGAGTAAAACCCAACCCGCCAACCTTAAAATACTACGACCGTTTGTTGCTCATAAGACTGCCGATAGCACAAGACCAGTCGTGGTTAGCACATCCACGACTGAGTTGGAATATTGTCTACTTTTTAGGAACGTGGCTTCTCTCGGGCTTGGTGCGACTAATCTATGTTAAACCAATAAGCATCCCGGAAGCAAAGGAAAGAAGAATGTCGCGTTGATAGTTGTCACAGCTTTCAGATCTTCTCTTTGAAACGAGAATAACTGTTGACAAGTGTCACTCATGAGATGCTTTTCAGTCTCTCAAAGTATCCGAAATAGGGGGTATCAACTCAGATAAAAAATTTCTACCACCGCTTAAAAGCGAGGAGGTGGGTGAAGATATAGATAAAGGTCCTTGTTTCGGTTCATAGAGTTGGGCGTCATGGTTAACTGTGCCTCGGAAGAAGGACCGGCTGGGACGAACTATTTGACCTTTTGAATCAAGAATTCCCCCGACCCGGTCAAAGTCAGTTGAACTGATTTTAGAAATATCCTGCACTTCTGACCGGTTGGTGATAGCAAACCAACAGTTTTAAACTTGGTCTCACGAACAAGCCGACAGCCAACACAACTACAATCCACGGAAAATAATATTGTTATTTCCACTCGGCAAGGTTCGTTCTATCATTTCCGACTAATAAATCAAGTGATACCTGCTATCTTTAAACAAACTTTTAGTCAGTTTGTGCTCAAGGTCTGGACGACCGTTTTCACATTAAGAAGTAGGAAGACTCGAACAAGTCAGTTTGCAGTGTTGATAGACGTAATAGATATCAACTGTTGTGGCAACAAAACATCTGTTCTAAAAAATACTTCCTCATAACATTCATTCATATCCTCCAGGTGTTGTTCCCGGATTGATTCAGGATATTCACTCTCCAGATTGGTCCACGATACTACAGGAGATAAGGTTTACTTGGAGGACCCCAGATAGAGCCGAGGACTGAAGTTCCTGACTGAATTAGCAGTAACATCACGCATAATCTGAGGACTCCATTAACATCTGATGCTCGTCACTTATGTGCGCAGTAGGTGTAGTTAAGTTAAAATCAAGCTCTTGAATGATACAGATGGTTTGCCGACGTATACAACGGTGGGCTGTCAGTAACCTGTAACCGTTGTACGAAAGAAGTGTTTTCTGGTTGAAGAAATCTTTTCCAACTCTATTCCTTCTGTTACGGAATAAAATAGTGCTTCAATTATAACTGTAGTTTCGGTAAACATACACACACACACAAGTGTGTCATACTCTCCAAGTACCGTTACTTTGCTAGTAATGCGATGTACAACCTATGAGTGCAACTGAGTTTCGTCTGATTTACGGTCGTCTAGTATCGTTGGACCTGACAAGGCCTAGTCAAAAGTGCTCTCCAGATCAGCACACCGTGCAAACCCAACGACAAGTTTAGAGCATGAAGTCAGCTATTTTACGAGGCATCACACGAAAATATAAGACATAGTTTATTCGGTTCGGTACTTTCAGTTAATTTACCCTTGTTTTGAGTTGTAGCTTGTTTTAATCCCGTTACTGTGGATGGGAGTACTGCACCTTGGATTGTCAGTTTGCACCCTATACGGCTACAGTGGCTCAAAATGATGTTTGTAATGCTTTTTGATAGTCACTCTCAAGCTGGCACTCCACCACCGGTTTCGTCTTTGGTTGGATTCACGGGGTAGAGATAGTCTGAATGGAGGATCGAACAGATCATCCTTCGCGTTACGAGACAATTGAGTGTCTGTTTTAGGGTGAGCATCAAGTAGTATTATATTCAGGTAGTTTTTACATCATCTGTGTTAAACCATCTATCGAAACACGTCAAGGGTGGTCTAATACTAGTTCTTCCAACTCTGTAGAACTAATCTTGTGTTGCAACTACGGAAGTAACAAGTTCCGACTATGTTCAAGGTTGTACTTCAGAAGCGCACTGTAATAGTCGTGGGTGCATGCAACGACAGGGATGAGAAACAGACCAGACAACTCACGTGGTGCAATAGATGGTAGCAGTATGCGTAGCACATGTTTGGTCATTGCTATAAGCACTTATTTGAAACTTCACAATTCCGCTTTTGTATCAACTAAAGTTCAATAGCATTCATATTGCATTACGTTATTTTCGACCTGTTCCAGTTTATATGATGTTTCAAGCAGTCGCCCCGACAACAACCACGCTAAAGACCTTTCTGAATCTGACCGGTCTTCCTGACAAGCGTGTTCGATCGCACGAGGAGATAAATGGATTTGCCATATGACTGAATCGATGACTCTCAACACGAGTCACTTCTTTCGACTAGGGCCACTTGATGCCATTCCGAATAATGTTCATGTTTTCGGAGATTATTCAGTCCACTCCCATGACAGTAAGGTAGCGACTGCCATATTAGAAAATATCACTATGGTATTTACACGTGCATTACTTCAGACAATAATCATTACAGTAGACAGACTATCGTAGACCATAAGCGGTAAGTTCACAAAAGACGGGACAATTAGCTCACAATTATAACGGGACGCAAATCGACGGGAAACGACACGTTGCGAGTTGTTCCAGGCTTAGTGAGAGAGCTTACTGGCCCAGGTGAACGGCGCCCACTGTTCTGTCGCTCCAAATCCACCGAACGATGCGTTCTGTCATGGGCTGATTCATCTTCACTCGTTCCATTCCTAGATCGGGTAGTTGAAACTGGTTGCTTCGGTGTGTCGTTTAGTTGAACCATAACCGGCTTACGTGAGATGATTACCGGCTGAATATATTCTTCCTTCTGAACCGGTGTCTATAATAAGGAGGAAAGAAGCCATCCAGGAAATAACTATCGTAAAATTTAGTGAAGTTCTTAGTCTAGTGAGGTGGAATATTTCTAACGCAGTGCGTATGAAATCGGAAGGTATTCGTTTTACCAAAAGTATACACAGCAAGCTTATTAATATTGTTATTGCTAATATTATTAGTCCTCGTGGTGATACAAATTGTTGACTAGCAACACTATCCGAGACACCGATGTGTATGGTAGCCACTGATGTGTTTGCATTCATACCACTTCTGGTTCTTCCATCCAATCGTTTCTAACAAAACTCTTCCTTTTCGATAAATCTATCCTCTTCTATGTCAATCCATTTCACTGATGCAATGAGTGGCAGAACTGGTACCTTCTAGTCAGACTCATCACCGTTTCGAATGAATGTATAGTTAATTAGTGACATGATCACTAACATGTTAATTCATCTCAAACATTGCCACCGTTAGGATTATTGTCCAAGTGGCAGTATTTGACTTTTCTGCATAAGACCATTGCTTGTATTTCCAACTTTGTAATCGTTAACTGTATCAGCTAAAATGAAAGTGGCACCGGATCTCTAAGTTAGATTGAATCCTGGCCATAGTGGACAATATACCAGACTCGAGTTTCGTTCTTGTTTTAGTTCGTCAGTAGTGCATATTCTTGCCGCATTCAGCATTTGAATTCCAGCTGCGCCCTATTAAAGCAACCATGATGACCGATGAGCACTGACTTCACGACTGAAATATCATACCGGCGCCCAGCCAAATTCACATGTGAGTAACGCTCAGATTGTCCGATCGCTCTGGGAAGAAAAGAACTGCTCTGCTAACTCCAATCGACGACTCCACTACCAGAACTTCACCCCAAGTTGAAACCACAGGAATCATCAATTTGTTGAATACGATTTTGATTACTGGTAATTGGCAGGACATGTTGGTTGATGTATTTTGAACACCTCACAATTGATCGCATATACCTTACTCTCATGCACCTTTTTTCCGGCCGTTTTCGAAAAGAAGCGCTATACTCGAACTTTGCCCTTGTTAGAGCTCGCCATTACTGCTTATTTTAGATTTAGTCAAGATTCGAGTTCCGATCACGATTTTCAAAAGTAATCGTGCTAGCCGCTGCAAGACCAAATTATCATATCTGTCATCACTTGCAAGTAATGTTTGACTTATCTCAACTAAAATTCTCCTACCCATCAATACCATTGAGTGTGATGGGCACCAATGAAAAGAAAGCGAAAATTAGAAAACAAAGCACCCTAATCTGGACAACATTTTTGTACGATCTGCCCACAGGGGTTTGCATTACACAGAACGGATAAAATAGTCAAATAATATATGTTGTCAGGATATGGAATGGCACGGCTCAGTGACAAGGTGACAAAACCGAGACATGTCAAGTGATGCATATTGTTTTGGCAGCATGGCTATAAAACGATGTGCCGGAATTCACAAATGGCGCGTTGATTCTAAAAACACAGCACGACGTGCTTCAGATTCTGTGAGGAGATTGTTGGTTTTTGATCGCCATCTCTATAATTTGAATATCTCTGCCGGCCATGAATACAGCAGTTTATTGTCAATGGGTTGGTGGGATAACTATGGTGATGGCACAATCTGTTAGGAAAATAACATGTTTTCACTTTGTCCGTTTGCACTCACCAGTGGGCACTAATACTCAGCCCAGCATTGCCATTCAAGCGCTGAAACGGTCACAGAGAGGTGTGTGAACAGCCGGGTGTTATCGATCGTGGACCGCGGTGGTAAAAGCACTGGGCCGATGGAGCCTGGCCTACACCCCCGTCTTACACGCAGCCCGCTAATCTGAGTGTGATTTCAGCGGTGTGTTGTACCCGTTTTCTCCTCCAACTAGGTTAGGAGGCTTGGCTATTCGGTAAGCCCTTTAGTTTGTACTCCGGTGCCAATAGAAAAAGGTCCAACATTCAGACGTGTCACACACGCCCGAGCCGTGACCTTAATAGGGGCAAGCCGTCCGTCCAGAGCTCCAGATGTAACCAAGTCCATACATCTGGGAGAGTCTGTACTTGGTTGATCACCCAACCCTTCTCAGAATTTGCCATCTTTTGTTCCAATATATGGTGTATCATAGAGTTCCTTACTGATTGTGGCCCTTCGCTACAGTGAAGATAGTCAGGTGAGTGATAATTTAGCAATTGCCTAGAACTTGTTTTAGGCCCACTTTGATTTATTTTGACATCCTTACTAGATGCTGTGAAAACGCTATAAATGGCCGAGTTACATTGTAACCGATATCTTCAAATTTCTTAGGAGAACGCTTTCTTGAACCTGAACACGTGATTCACATAATTATTAAATATTATTACCCCTGACAAGAACCCTGATTAACGCAATGGCTTTAGGCTGAACGTGACCAACAGAATCCTGTGGATACGGTGACCAAAGTGAATAGAAAGTGGTGTAATTGTTGCTAAAACGATAACATTCACCTAGAAAATAATCGAACAGGGGAACTGATCGATTATGTCTACGTGTTAAAAAGTTGATGACATCTGAAACACAGTAAGACAACTCGGCCAATAAAACGGTACAAATGCACAAACCGAGGGGTCCCGGTCCTCGTTCATTGGCGTCGCATTTGTGTCGCGTGAAAGTCGTTTCTGGATGAGAAGCATGAAAAAAACAACCCATCTGTAGATCTGGTATAGAGAGGTTTGTGTTAAGGGGAGGAGATTAGCATGATGTTACAATTAAAATGTTCCTGTGTACTCTTACATTCATGAGTGTGGTGGAATACACGTTGTCAGAACTGGTGTACAGTTGTTCAATAATACCCGTAAACGTCATGAGACCGACAAGGTGGCAGATAAGACTTCTAAATATGAAAATAACTACCAGGATGAATAAGAAAATCTGAAAATAGAGGGGTTATCGAATATTTGTGTTGTAAGCCCTCCTAAACGAAACGCTGGTTCGTTCTTGATATAGTGGAACGCTTGACAGAATTCGGATTCTCTTCCCGGTAATAATTAACGCGAAAATCTCGATCCGGAAAATGCCGCAACTGTCCCGCGATTCGGTTCTCAAAACAAGCCATAAGTCGAGTACAAAGGAAACCGCTTTGTTCTGCCCCAATATGTGTGCGACAAAGGCGATAATTACAAAGTATTTATAGGGCGCGTAATGACAAAACATTCCCAAGACATCAAAGAGAACAGTTACTGGAAAAACAGAGTTACGGTCGCAAATGAGCATAACGGTATAAAAAGTCTCGACCGATTTGATCAGTTCCGCTAATTAGGACTGAGTCAACCGTTTTTCTTTCTTTCTCACGACGGAGGTGGCTTGGGATGGTAACGGAGTGGGTGCCCTATCAATATGTTTGTTGGCAGCTGCGTAAGTATTGTTGCAAATTGTGTGGTCGGTTGACTATATGCCATGAGGGGTGTGTAACGTCCAAACGAACCTCTTCTGAACGCAGACGTTAGGAATGCGTCATGCGATACTAATCGCGCAGAAATCTCACCATACTTGGTTAAATTTTAGGTATCGGGTAGAAGACCTGAAAAACAACCCCCTTACTAACGGAATGGGTAGAACTGATCGGATGAGCAACGGGAACGCCTGATACAGTTTAATCACACTCCGCTCAGTCATGCGAGGTAATGTTTGCGTGTGCTAAGTTCACGTACTCTGTCAAACAACCACTGTGTTTTACGATCGAATGTAGTACTCGGTACGAGCGACCCATTGAGTGCACACCAAAACTGACTTCAGAAAGTGGAAGTGCTTTCAGTGGGACAAGGTAACGGGGTCAGATGAAAGTTCAGACACTTTTGGGAATTGTTGAGTTTTCCCATGACACTTACAGCCGTAGAGTGATCATTGAAAGGGAGAAAACATGGTTCTCATATACTTTGGGTGACATAGATTTCAACTGGATAGCTTGTATTGCTTTCTGCATAAAGCTTATCGGATAGCCATTCTGTGCAAAAATCTCTTGTAGAAAGTCCATTTCGGCTTGCAATCTGTCACCGATACAGGTTTCTAAAACCATTTCATTTAAGCGTTACAAAAGAATTCGCTTTTGTTATAACAAAACAAAAGCTGTCAAACGGGATGTATTAACAGAAGTCCGCTTTCTGTAACCGCTTATTAAATCAAAGCATTAGCGCTATTTATTATGCCAGCATCTACAGCATTTTTATAGCTGTAGATTTAACTATCTACGTCGAAACTTATATTTTTTAAAAATATTTTCTTTGGGGAAGCTAACCTGAAGATTAATTACAAAGAGTAAGTTTTGTTCAGCGCCTGCTATTTTCAATTGATACATTGTTCGAGTGGAAAAATGTGCCATCACATATCACAACAGATATATAGTTGATTTCATTGTGTTGACCCGTCTGAAGACGATCGTCTCAATGAGATAGTATCCATTGCCCGCAACAAAATTCTGAGTACGAGAAAGTTATCTCAACGTGTAAATCCTAATCCAAATGCTTTTATTATTATTGAATAGTTGAGATTTTCAACTGTGAATAGCACTCAGATGTGAACACAAATTACTTTTTCTGATTGGTTCACTTGGATATGACTCGTATAGAATGCCGAAACCAGCAAATTCAGTCCAAAGGAAAAGTTTTGCAGGACTTAAAGAGCATCACTCAAATGCTTTTCATATTTTCGCTGGATGTGAAATATATATACGCTGTCAGACAAAAGTAAAAGCCCCTCTAACGTCTTTTTCTCTTCAGTTAAAGCTGGAATTTTCAAAATGAGTCATTTCTAGTTCTTACTGACCTATATTTTTTCATTGTTCCGTTTTAGTGGTAACAGTCTTCACTTTTCTCAATGCTGAGTACATGTTCTAATCGACATTGTTTAACAGTGTAAGTTAACAGTTCCCAAATATGTTAAATGGGATTAAGGTTTAGTGATCGAAATAGCCTAGGCAATGTTTACACTTCTTTTGATGTTATCAGTCCAGAGAGACTGGACGTCTGCCACAGAGGCCAAATGCGCTGTCATTCACACTCAGTAGTTCACTTCGTTCGTACTTTACCGTAGTAAATAAAACGTGCTGAAGTGAAACATGTATCAACAAACACAAATATATCATAAACTAAGGTCGATCACAAACGGTGGATCAGTTTTGAGTGCGTCACTCATAATTTGGTAGTGTTCGCATCTTCTCCTCAGATTGACGTATCAGTAGATGTTGCATATATTGTTTGCAATGAAAGCAACTTGTGAGAAAATTTGAACCTTCAAATACAATATGAGAGTTCGTTAAAAGACAAACTGTTTTACCTTGTCGTGTTAATCTTGTTTTTTAAATAAACACACTTGTGGCAAATGTACTAGTTGGAGCTGGTTCGCATATCTCAATGCAGCCAACTCGTGATCTGTTTTGCTTTTTGACAAGTCCATCATAAATAGTGAGCTTTAGTCGTTGCTATCAACAGTTTTTTACTGCAGTAATGTTCCTTAAGAGAAGTCTCTGTAATAAAGCTGAGTAAGCTCAGCTGTTGGGTCCATATTGCTGAAACAATGTACACTAAAACAACGAGGAGGGCTTTTGCATCTGTAAACCGATTGAAAATAACCTGAATTCCTCTAGTTTAGACGACAACGCACCTTGTATCGTATCGAAAACGTTAAGCACAAAGCGACTAAATCCTTCACAATGATGTCTTAAACGTCATACTAAATACCAACAAGCAAACAGAAAGCTGATTTCCAGAAGGTTCTCCCTAATAGCCAGGACAAAAATGTTCCTTAAAATCTTTCGTTGGTCAAAGAACACCTTTACAGTGCCGTAACAGAAAACCTCAAAAACCACACTATATAGCTGAACGACATGAAATCACACACTTGCTGCCTCAGTGATCAATGTTAAACCGATTGGGGAAGGATGGAAAACACTGTGGTGACTAGACGAACTACTGAACCCGTGAATATTTGTAGTGTTCTTTCTTGAGTAAATAAGCATTAGTAAAAAGTACTGTGCAGTGTCGAGGAGTAAACTGTTATTTCTAATGACGGGTTTTGCGATCTTCACCTATAAGGCTGTTACAGTGAACACATTCCATATGGTATTGAAATGAAGTACTTTTTAATCGAGAAACACACCGAAGACTGATTTACATTATGAAGCAAAAAATATATCATCATTTCATTGGTTAAAAAGCCGGCAGACACAACACTCGAGCCTTTTTCTTCATTTGTATTACGTGTCGTGCAGATATTCTCAAAAAATGGAGAACACAGGGCGCAACAACACTGAACGAATATCGAAATAGACTGTAGGTCAGTTCCTTGTAATTCAATAGTTTGATCGTAATCACGCAACTTCCAGCTTTGTTTCCAGACGGCAAATCAGCGTTGTGGTCTACACTAATTTAAAAACATGCTTACTACTCACTGTGTACTCCTATCGTAACGAGGTGCATAGAAACATTTTGCTATGGGTTTGTTATTACAACGCGTTCAATCATCCGTTCGGGATTCGGATATGCCACTGCAATCAGACTACCAATTGAATAGATTGGTTTAGGAGTGTCAGTCTAGAGAGGAAGGGGATACGCACATGTTGATGAACCAGTTTGAAACTCAGCCGTAATGCCTAAAACATATATGTTCGCTTGATGATGTCAAGACCACCACTCACGGTAGAGTGATTAATTCAACATGGTCAAATGACACCTGTTGCAAGTGATCACTTCAGCGTAGATTATAAAAATTAATATAACATGATATGTGAATACACCCAACTGACTAAACAAATACAAATGACTGGCGTGTCAGTATCGATTTTTAAGAAAAAGTTTGACAAATAGGTGTCAGTTAGGATTAGCATGAATTCGAAAGTGAAGTGACTAATTAATTCAAACGGTAACAGATTTGTTACATATGGAGGTCATTCTACAAGAAATGTTAACGTTGCTGTAAAGATTTCAATCTGCCTATAGAACACAACAAAATCAAGTGTTTATTTCAGTACAGAAAATAAGTAGATTTAATAGTTATAAACCACAGTGATGACCACCTCTAGAACATGAGGATAACAACAGAGTAAGTATGTTCGCCCAGGTTAACCGGAATGAACAGGTATATAAGTTTACAAGTTTTAACATACTTGTTCCTACGTTGTTCGTTGGAAATATGCGTGGAGTAATTTAAGGGGTGAAGGATAAGGAACACATGTGAAAATCTGGAAACACGAAGGAGGTGTACACATATGCCTGCTTCGAACCACGGAATACACCACACCAATAATCGGACTGATACACACATTTCATGGCCAACTGGAGTGGGTTAGGATGATGGCCATGTGATTTTCATCCATATACCGATTGAGATTAGGCAGGGTTACGTGCACACGTGATCTGGCTTGGTTGAGGTCAGTGTACGAAGTCCCACAGTGTTTACATACTCTAAACTGTCGTTCTGTTTCTGGTTTACACCGGACACTGAGTATGTGAATCGCACCATTAGTGCTGTCTGGTATGTTCTGCTCACGCTGGCGTCGAAAAAATGTCCAGTTGCCGCTGAAAGGAAGGGTATATCATGCCTGTGTGCGTTCCATTTTGCTTTATGGTTCGGAAACGTGGCCTGTTTACAAAGAAGACATCAACAGGCTTCCTGTGTTTGACCATCGTTGTCTCCGCGAACTGACCCATATTAAGTGGACTGATCGCGTGAGCAATGTGGCCGTTCACCAGCGCGTATTCCAGAACGCTCGGGATGCGCGATCAGTTGATCAATTAATCACGGTGCACAGCTTGCGATGGTTGCGTCACGTACTCCGTGTGTCATCTGATCGTTTACTGTACCGGGCATTATATCCTGAAGCCACTGACTGTTGGGTAAAACCGCGTGGTGGTCGAGCAATAAGGTGGTCACGAAATATGAAGACCCTGACTGCTCCAAAGTGGTTAGGTGTCGCCTGCCTGGATGGGGTCCTCGTGATCACTCAAACCGCTGGTTAGAGACGCTATCCGAGATGGCGATGAGTCGCAATCAATGGTGTACTCGTATCCATACCATTTCTAGTTCTTCTGCTTATTATTTTAATAATCTTCAACCTTTTTAGTAACGTCTTCTTCTAGGATATTCCACGTCACTGTTGAGGTGAGCG
>JTDE01021207.1:13516-57401 GCA_014338405.1 Paragonimus skrjabini miyazakii | reverse complement strand
GACGCCTATCTGGCACTGCTAGAACACAGAAACACCTCGTCAGCAGATAGAGATTTGAGTCAGGCTCAACGACTCATGGGAAGAAGAACAAGAACTCGAATACCACTAGTTGAAGATCGTCTAGCCCTACAAACTATCACGTGGGACACCGTAAGAAAACGTTCGAAACAACGAATAAAACGTGAAAGACAAGTGTATAACAAAGGGTCTCATGAGCTGCCAAGATTGGACGAAGGGGATACCGTTTGGATTCAGCCGTTCGGTATGGGCTCTGACAGATGGACCCCAGGAATCGTGCAAGGGCGAGACGGTGAGCGTTCTTATGCGGTACGCACAAATCACGGAACATTAAGGAGAAACAGAGTGCACCTACGGAAGCAGGAAACGACAAACCCAAGTTCCGGAGCACCTGAATCCAGCTCTGCTGAAGTTCCGAAGATTCTTTAAAAAAGGAAGGATGTGGTGGAGTGCAGCCAATCGTGTACGCCGTATCTGCATTGGCCGATCAGACTGTTCGACATTGACCTATATCTATAGTATCCATAACAGACTAGATGAGATGTTGTGTGTGGTGTAGTGAATACACATCTTGCTCTAAACCTGACTTGTTCTATACATGTATCCAGCTGAGTGTCTAGATAACCAACGTTGACCACCCACAGATTTGTTACAAAACAATGGACATCTGATAACTGAAAAATATGGCTACTTATGGGCCTTAGCGAGCTCTACCAGCACAGTTGAAAAAAGAAACGCTTGCACCCAGCTTTCAGTTGAGGATTCTGGTTCTTTGTTTCAAACCACCAAATGTCTTGATATACTGGTTAACTGAACAGGTAGTACACTGATCGAACTCTCAAACTGATCTTATCTTCAGTCAGAGGATAAAACCTTACTGGATTTAGTTTTGCTTTGCATCTATCAGTTTATGAGCTAACGTGACGAAGGAAACAACAGTCGAATTACAAGGTAAATTTAATCTACGATGTAGATACTGTAATGGATTAGGATGTAACTGTACTGTCTTACCTATCCAGCCAGGATGCATGCCGGCTTACGACTTCATCAAATGTGGAGGCATACACTGGTTATGTCGTCAGACAGATCTCAAATAAACATTCATTTTAACATTACATCACACTAATCCGCACTTCCTGTATCTCACGAAGACCGTAACGATCAGCCAGCTCAAATTAGCATTCTGCGTAAAGAAAGCAGTTATAATCTAACATACTGTAGCGAAAAGGCGTCCAATAAAGCATGATCTTTATTGTCCAACACGCTAGTTCACATGCTACGCGCGCGCTCGCGTTTATGAGTCAGCATTCCAGTCTACAGCAACCCCCCAGATTTCCGTTCACGCGTCGTGTGCACTTCTGCCCGGTTTAGGTGTGTGATCGGCGCCGTCTACAGGGGGGTTTTCCGCCTACCATTCTTTGTCCATTGGTCGGATTTCGTTGAGCGATGGCTCGTCCGGTTGCTCGTGTTGTTCTCCATCTATCCACAGTGGGCTTTGATCGTATTCCACGGTGGTCGAGATATTCCCCC
Source organism: Paragonimus skrjabini miyazakii (assembly GCA_014338405.1). NCBI lineage: Eukaryota > Metazoa > Platyhelminthes > Trematoda > Plagiorchiida > Troglotrematidae > Paragonimus > Paragonimus skrjabini miyazakii. The sequence goes on along the minus strand of JTDE01021207.1, from coordinate 55,853 downwards.
GAGTGTTGGAATAATCGAGCCTCCGATTTCGTCGTCCACTCTATTTTGCCTGCCATGTCTCGCCCGTTGGTCCGATCCGGTCGAGCGATGACTCATCCGACTGCCCCCGTTGTCCGCCGTCCGATCGTTGAGGGCTTGTGGACGTGCCTGCCTTCCGCGTTGAGGTACTCCGCCGAATGTTTGAATACTCACACGTCCGGCCTGGCAATCCACCACAATACGTGGCCATAGCAATAATCTGTTACATGGTTGGTCCGAACCTAGCTCAGTATTCATAGGGTGTATTCCCTTGATTAGTTCTGTCTGATACTGAACCGTCAGTACGAAATGTTAACAATTACCGACTTCCCGTCCCCCAGTGTTCCATTCAGATTTAGAGAGAAACCAAGTAACTTTCAACGATTTTCAACTGCTTTTTGGACACGGGTAATAAGCCTGGATATTTGTTTCCGGATATGTGAGGACTACTGATTAGAATATGTCGAAGAACATGTCAGAATAGCTTTGCGAAATCATGTTAGTCTGAAGTGAATTTGATCAAAACCTATTGTATTGTAGATCACACAGACGTAGGCAAACTTTCTGAAACTAGCCCAGTTGAAATATTCTAGCGAGAACCACATTACCTTTTTTTAACATAGCCAACAACTCTTAAGCAGTTGTCTCCGTCAAAAGAACACGTCAATATTATTAAATATAACCTAAAACTATAGTAACAAGTATTTCCGTGACTCTCCAAACAGCATTCGTTTGTAGTTTGAACCTACTTGAATTTACTGTGTGCTCACAGCTTGATCCGTTTGAGAGGTGGTTCAGAACTCGGCACATAAAGACGAAAATAACCCACGCTAAGGTTTTTTGACCAACTTGCAAACCCACCTTCGCAGATTAGCCTATGCATGCATCCGCATGAAAGAGGTTCCACTGTTTGATCTCGACAGTTACATACCAACTGCTTTTTAGCGAGTTCTTATTCACTTGTGATCATTACATGTGAACATTCCAGTACTGGTTTATTCCTCAACCAACAAATGAGAAATTGCGTACAGACAAAACACATTTTTCTCCCTACTGATACACCGGGGGGGGGAATTCTTTGTGTTGGTAATTTGGGACAACAAGTTTTCAGGTGGCACTCACTAACTTTGAGGTCATTGTTATGTGCGCAATCTAGACTGGTAATGAAACTGTAAACATCTCGTGGGCACTTCGCATGTACCTGACTCCTACACAATTTACTGTCAAGAGCCGGGTATACACATAAGCAGAATAACACCCCGGTGTTAACGAACATATTCATCGGAAGACAGCCTTTGCTTCCTAACCCCAAGTAATTGTTCCATAGATCAGAACAGAATTATTTTGTATAAACTATAGGCTAGTCATTCGTGAACCAAGTTGTAATTGGGACGCTGAAGTTGAGCATTCATTACAATTAAAAAACATGAGAAATAGAATAGAATAAAGTGATCATCATGTACAAAATTGTTTGTTGTACAGGCGATGTCAAGAGCTTGCATGGGAATTTGAATCGTTATGGACCTGTCCACCCACTTGCACAATTAACTACTGAATTACTGACTATGTTTTTTTACTGTGAAGCAAGTGAAACTAACCATTATAAGGAGAAATGATATATAACAAGCATATAACAAGCATACCTGCATATCTTGAATATTTTTCAGTGCCGTTGTATAGTTTTGACCAGGTTTCGATCTTGGCTAGGAATGGAGTAAAAGGGATCAGTAATTAATTGCTAGACGTGTAACGGACTACTCGTGCAGAACCATAATGGTAGTATGCTCACGTCGTAAACTGGTGTGGTACACCGACCAGTTCTAAAGCCATGCTACACACACTCATCTGGAAATACAGCAGACAGTATTTGACACCGACAATAAGATAATCCTCAACTAATGGAATCAGGTGGGCAAATTAGCAAAAAGGTATCACAACGTCGGATATTTTCATCGGTTGCTACAAGAAGCGTGATATTGAAACAATGAAATTCAGCAACAAATCGGTCTGCTGCTAGTCAAAACCGCGACAGACGGAGTGTCAAGTTAGACAACCTCTGTGCATTCAAGATCGACTTATGGAAGATGATCAGCATGACCCTGAGGAAAGTGGGTTCGTATTTATGCATCAATACAATGTACGGATCATTTGGTTGGTCTACGGCAGGTGGTTGGCGATTGAGGAAGCTTATCTGAGTGGTCCAGTGGGGTCACGGTTTTTCACTTGGCACAAGTCTGATGCATTCGTGCTAAGGTGTAGGCATAAGCCAGTTCTGTGAGAACAGAATTCACCGCAGCTGGAAGCGAAGTGGTAACTCCAATTTGAGGTGCGCAGTTCTGGTACTCGCATCCTAATCGAACAATATGCTAATGGTCTAGTGAAACAAAGCAAGCATAGTGAATCCGTATTGTAGGTTTGTCGAACGGACAATGTCGGACAACCTGTTAAGAACCGAACCATGTAATATGACTGTTTACTCATACAATGTTTCATGTTTTCGGTGAACGATACTATAGCTAGATATAAGCAAACTGCCTAAGGTATTAATTGTTTGATTTGTGTACAAAATGTGATTAATATCTTGTTTCGAACCGTTCCGCAATCCGAATCAATGCTCTTAAAATAGCATCCGAAATCGGAGGATTTCAGCACATTAAGATTTGGGACTCCTTAACGGATTGCTCATTGTTTCTTTAATATGAAACCAGATGTTCAAGTGGCCTGAACGATATGAAAAGTCAAATAGTTGTTGTGCCTTAAACATGGTACCTACAATTTGTGAATTTTCGTCAAAAAATGTAGTTATCCACTGAAGTGGATAATAAAGAATCAACCCTCTCAGTTATTTACAGATAACCTAGAATTAGAATATGCGAGAGATTTAATACTATGTAATTATGATGGCAATTACAATCTTCGAACAAGTGTCACAACCGGTCTTTTACAATAGTGATGGTAAATTGTTCAGATTTGGCAAATGTGAAGTCAACGGAACAGTGGTTACTACAGTCTCTTGAGAATTAAAATGCTTATAACTCAGCATTCTGTCGGGAACAAAGGACTGCACTCAGGATGGGCTGAAACAGGTCAGTGAAGCTTGAGTTAATGGCTATTCTATCGAAGCAACCTAGCTTGAAGATTTGCTTGAAAGTGAGCAGTACAAACTGAATGTTGCACACACATAAAATTGTGTGAGGGTTCATTCAAGCTTAAACGGCGGCTGTCTAAAAAGGACAGAGGCTGAAGGAATACTCACATCTGATATAGAGATGTATACACCATGTTAGTTTATAAGAGAGTGAAGTCCGCATTGATTGTATACTGATGAAATGTGGCAGCTGATAGTTTCCTCAGAGTGTTAAGGTTGCTGGTGACTATGAATGATTTTAGCATGTCAGCACACTCATTTTCAACTAGTAGTATGTCTCACGGTTCCATTCGAAATTAGCTATCGTTTCTATCATTTTCTATATCTCATAAGTTTCCGAGCGTTAGTACACACTAACAACACAGATGACGCAGTGACTGGTGGACAGTATATTCGAAAGAGAAAAGTCACTTTGAATCGAGAGACCACAGTACATTGCTTTCCGTTCACTTTCCTCAGCAGTGTAGTAATGTATGACAGGCAGTTTCATTGTGAGTAGTATACTACTCACAAGTAGTATGTTACCCACTGGCAACGTTCAGGAACAAAAGGGCAAGCTGCGAATGCCAGGAAGACGAAGGACAAGGAAAGATTATCGAAATAGTGTGTACGCGCTCGGTAGAAGTTCCACCAAGGCGAATGACAAGGATGGATTTGAATGCATATCTACCTTGACATGACCTATACGGGCGTTTGCGCGACAAATGATTTATCGGGCTAAGCGTCTTTTGCGGTCTTGATAGTAATACATCTGTGTCACTTGTTGCGTACTACTTCATAAGCGGGAGAAAAAGTTGGGTACTGAAACCCGTGAGCAAGATTTAGGAAGGCTCATCTCTTAACCACGCTCCGATGACGAAGAAAGCTAGCGTGATACGAGAACGTAATCCAGTTGTTTGATATGTTTCAGCTAAAAAGTTTTCCCGTGATGTTTAACGCATTAATGCATCTTTATTTGAAACTGAGTGTTTAGGCCTGTCGGACATGCTTTAAGGGAGACAATAATTCGAATGACAGAATAATGTACAAAGTGATCAACATGTTAAGAACTGATTTATATTTTATTCACCAGAAAAGCATATCTAAACCGAGAAAATTTCTCACGCATTACGGACATATCAGAGGCGACGTTACTTTCCCCAATTAAGTTTTAGATCTACCCCGACATTCTCTAAGATATATTCGTAAGTCTAATCTAAATCCCTGTTTTCGTGGTTACTCGTTTGAACTAAAACACCAGATCGACCACTTAAATGCAAACGATCTGTTGTTACATGTTAACTTTGAAACCCACTGCTTGATTCTGCCGCAAATGAGTCATTAGCAGATGACTTTAAGTGAAGTCATGATGCCTGCAAGTCTCTAGTCACTGTGACCATTTGGACCACTTTGAAACGATATACGATTTCAAATGCCAGTATTAGTGAGACAGTACTTGATGGAGTGCACTTGTTTTATGTTTTGCTAGGAGAGGCAAATATTACCCGCAAATTTCAAACCCAAAGCCAACCACAGAATCTGCTGACATCCTATCCGATATCAGTCAACCAGTTAGAATGCTTGGAGCTTCTCTAGACCTCCTATTCAAGGTTATTTATAATCTACGGTTACAGCAGTTTTTGGTGTCTTCGATGAAAATTTCTTGATTGAAGAACCGAGCGTGCAGTTCCAATTTTTACTTCACTTTCTATACTTTTAACTCGATGTTTCCTATTCTGACTTTTCATAATCCCCACTGGTTCTGAAACGCACACATTTATGTGTTGGTCCCCCATTACTAAGGTATCTTTCAATACCGTACAGTACACAGTTAGATATGCACATGAATTCTAACTCTCCTTTAGCCAGTAAACAGCCGATCTACACACTAACCTTGTCCAGTCTTCACCACGAGAAAATGAGATTATTCACATATAGATCTTCCCTAAATAAACAAATTTGTAGAACTGCTCACTAATGATAAAACAACTTGCTTTTCACTCTAATCAATCCAAAATATTTATAGGTTTTCATAGAATATGTTTGAAAAGTCAACAATTCCTTAGTGTTCAACAAATTGATTTTGATTACGTATTGTACAAACTCACCGGTGGTGTCGGAGCTCGAGATTCTCGTTCAGGCATAGTCAAAATGTCGTTGTACGATTGGTTCAGTTCCTGTATTGACATTCAGATAGTAGTTAATATATTTATATATGTACATACGTATAAATAATCAGTGGTGTAACAATATTTGATTCATTCTCTAGTATAGATTGATAGTTTGCACGGGAGAATTCTCTTATTTCAATGGCCACCCAAACGTGTTTTGGTCGAGTTACAGCAGGAATGTAATGCCGTTTTTTCATAGATAAAACTCAAGGGACAAAGTACGATGGCATAGGAAAATCTGAAGAAGCAGGTTCCTTTCTTACAATCAGGAACAAACGATTCGAGCACCCGTTATTTACTGACTGACTGATACTTTGGCTTAGGTACAAAATGAACATCAGTAAATATGTACTGACTGAATGACTGATGGATGGAAACAATATGACTTCATAAATGCTCAAGACATTATCGTCGTGATGATTATTACTGTGTGCATTTACATCTTGTAAACTTTCTCTGTCTCAGTTTGGACAAATTAGCAATATCAGCTTCACATTCATGGTTTTCTTTCAAAATAAACTTGATGCTATTAGTGATACAATAAGAGAGATTTTCACGTCAGACAATCTTAGTAAGTCGCCATCGATAGACTGTGGATAAACTTCTACTTGTTAAGTCATACTATCACTTCGATATGGTCAGTTTGAACGGTAAGAAGATACCATGGATGGCACATCTTTTGATCGGGAAATCCCCGTCAACGTTCAATCATCCTACCAAACCTCCACCTAAATTTTTCTAACTGATAGGACATAATTTACAATTAGTTAAGTGAAGATCAAATTGGTATAAAATGAACGTTTGGCAATTTTTTCGGCGAAATTATTTTGTTGAAACTGCATCAACATGAAAAATCATCACAGTAAGTCTTAATCACAATAAATTGTAAACGGGGGCACAATACAATAAAGAGTCTTGCCTATTCTTCGGTTCAAGTTTTTAATTTTGCCTCTGCTTTCATCACCGCAATCATAGATTGGAAATACAATGTAGGAGTGAACTAATGATTACCTTTTCGAAATAGTCTACATTGGTCCCATTCTCCTTCTGAATTGTAATAAAATTTGCGATTACATACAGACAATCACTGTCGACCGAAGACAAACTCAGTTCTTAAGTACTCGAGCGATCTCTGAAGGGTGTGTCCGCTTTGCCGTAAAACACAGCAGTTTTGATTTGATTAAGGCCTTTTTCATGTCACATGTAAAGGATGTATCTTCACATCAGACATGCATGTGTAAGCTTTTGAATTTGTGTCTTACAGGTTCCAGCCCATCATCTAATTTAGCATAATTTCTAACATGAAAACTATATTTGTTAACGTTTACGCAAACCGCAAATTTGGCTCAACTTTGATGATTAATTGAAACACATTTTACCAATGTGTGGGTGAGATGTCATAGAATTTATCATAGAACACCATTCTCACGACCTAACAATGTTAACCTGAAAGTTCAAATGATAAACATTGTTGGGCTAACGTGAATAGTTGATTGCTTCTTGTCAAATAAAATCTGATTCACAAATGGCTGAACTCATTTTTATCAGATAGCAATATTGATCAGATTGAAGTCGGTGATTATGTTGTCTAAGCAAGCTCTGTGGTGTGAAGGTTGACAAAACTTGACCAATTTGTCTGAAAGCTAGGGACGATTAAATAGCGTAGGAATGGCGAACGTTTCAGAAATCTCATTCTTATGTCACTGGCAACCAGATTCTAGACTTTAAAGGGCAGTTTTGACACATGATTTTGTTACCTATCGACCATTCCTTTGAATTCATCTACATGGTGCTTTGTTTACGATTTTGCGTCACATAAGAATCGGTAACACGCATACATATATTGTTTTAGATGGTTAGGGTGATCAGTAGATTACATGGATTTCATTTTTTGTTTACCACAAATGGAAATCAATCCATATCACGTGGTGGTGTGATGTGATGAATTCTCGTGATCAGGATAGAAACATGTTGTTGTGCACCAATCACGTAGATGAAGTAGTAGCTCACTTTAATTTTCCCACGAAAATACTGCATTGGTGTACCGGTATAATCTGATGGAACCGTAGATCCGGATTGTTCCAAATAGGAGACGAGCCAATATTCGCTTTCGTCCAACAGATTTTGCAACCGGGCTTGTTTGGATGTTGATAAATGTTCTGAACCGTTTCGGTCGCGGTCCAGTTGGTTCCGGATTCTCTGAGAGAAAAGTTCAAGGTAGAATTACAATATGATTCGAAGAGCTCTAAACAGGCAAGCAGTCTAACAAACACATTGAATTATTTAGGCTCTGATACGAAGAAGGAAATGCGGTCGCGCATGAGCCTGCGGAAAATCATTGAGGAATATTCAGACATGAGGTGCAAACTGTAAGAATAACTGGTTGATAATCGATAACGGTATGTTTTGGTGACGCTTAACCACTGACCCAGAGGCTTGCACATTTAAACTGTAGACTGTGAAAACTGTGAGTAGATTCATAGTAAAATTATTGCATAAAAATGAACAAATTCAACTGCCCTCTAGAAAAGAACTGTGAAACTGTTTAAACATAACTATGAAAGTCAGGTCGAAATAACGGAATCCGTAGCCACTTATTACTGACTGTATGGTTCATATATTTAAAACTGTTGAAACAACCAGTTGTGGAAAGTATCGGAATTACTACAACGAAAACTACAACAAATATGATTACCGATTCTATCTTTAGCTCGTCTCAACTCGTTCACACATACACTAAGCAAAATCAAACAAGTTTCATTACACTCGAGACGTGAATGTTCAGCCAGATGAACTTATTCAATGAGGGGAGAAAACGTAAGTGCATCCGTTTATTTTGTGAATGACTAAACAGTAGACAACGACGCTATAATCGACGAGTGTTGTTGTCATCAATACGTATGAATGAATGGTACGAGATAAAAAAACGGAAAAACTAAAGACTGTGGAGACCGAATGGGGCTAAGAACAGTGAAATTGTATCTATATGACGAAGAAAAACGCAAAAACATAAGCATGCTACAGGTCCGTTAACAACTATCTGTTTACCATAAAGACAGTATGAGAAACAAATTAGAAATGTTCTCTCCGTGCGGCAGTTCGTGTAAATAATGACTTAGGTATCTGATGATTTTGGACAAATGCTGTTTGTAGTGGATGAGAATAAGGAGAAAGTTGATAAATTTGTCACCAGATGTCGCGAACCGAGAGTATGACCATAAATGAGCAGTTGCATTTACGGATATACCAGAGCGTTTGGGCAAAACATTTAACACAACGACTTATTAACAAATATACTAGCAAACATAACAAAAGAGTAGTATAACCATTAGAAAAGAGTACAGTAATAAACAGTTAGCTTCCTAGTATATGGCGATTTGTGGAAACACACTGATCATTCGGCACAGATAGTATAATGTAGGGAGTTTGAGGATGAGGTTGTTGTTGTTGTTGTTGCAAACCTACCACTCTAGATAGTTTACGAGTATAATGTTGAGATGAGATAAAAATCTGCATAAATAAAAGAACAAAAATAAGATCCCCTGACCGTACACCGTAATACAGAGGGTGAAAGGGTTAACTCCTATAATTTTGAGGAATTCAAGTTATGAAGCATGATTAACACAGCAACTTGACGATGGCATGCTGAACTATATCGATTCCATAGGTAACTGGATTTATACAATCAAGAATGACGTAAACAGCATTACTAATAATAAATTAACATGCGGGCGGATATGGTGTTGATAACTCTATGGAATGGTTATCTACGTGGTCAAGCAATGATTCGATACACGTGGTATGATTGTTCTCCTTCTTACGAAACTTAGAGATCCCCCATAGAAGGATGAATTTTAAAACAATGATTTTTCCCTCTTATGAATTGTACATATCTTCAGGCATCAATATTAACAATACCATTTCACTCATAACCAAAACGGTCGTATGCTTGGCCCCTGACCATGCTTGGCTTGCAGGAAACGGGTAATAATCTTACAGATGATCAGCCTAGCTTGAAAAAGAACTCATGTTAGCAGTGAATTTCTATAGCAGAACATCCTTATTGCTTTCATATGAATCCCTTGCACAGTAAGGATTCTCAGTCTGCTTGATAAAAACGAAGTCCGACTACCACTGTAAGTTTGAATCACTACGTCGAGCAGCATGGGACAACTGTTACCGATTGTTTGGATGACGTTGTTCGTTTTTTTTTGATAGACGACTTGACCTCAAGGTCCGAGCAGAGTATGCGGACACGAAGTCTGACCGGATAATGGGAGAAAGAAGCTGAATAGATTCTGGAATTACTGATCAGTGGTAGGGGATTAGATTATCATACAGACTGAACATTACCCACAACTGATCACAGCTGTCGCATTCATATAGACTTTACAGTTGGCTCCTTTTAAAAAATTTTGAGATTGTAAACTGCGGACTGCCTGGTCATGTTTAGCCAGTGACTACTTTTTGTTACTGATGAGTAGTCGGGGATTTGGTTAATTTCAAGTTGAACATCACCCACAATTGATCGCAGCTGTTGCATCCCCATAGATCAGGTTGCCCGATCGTCTCGAAATGGAGACACAGTTACCATCTGTTAACTCCAATCGATAACCTGATCATTACTCACAAGCGAAAGTGGTTGAGCGTTCACATATGATAATTCGGTCGTGCCTAATGTAAGGTTAATGGCGCAGTGGTAAACACGATTGCCTCATGAACAGCATGTCCGTGGTTCAAGTCCCGGCGGTGGCGATGATATGCACTACTGACGAGCTCTAATGAGAGCGAAACTCGAGTCCAGTGCTTCTTTTCGAAAGGGGCCGACTGGAAAGTCTATGGGGATGCAACAGCTGCGATCAATTGTGGGTGATTTTCAACTTGAAACTACTTTTTGTGTCAGTTGATTGTCAACTATTTTCGAATCGGTTTTAAGTGTTCTACATTATGTCTGGCTAGTAACTAGTATTCAGTACATTAACCTAGAATGAGGACACATGAACATCAGGTTTGTCTTGAACCGTCAACTCTTTCAACATAGCCGGCCTATCTGATCCAGGTGAATGGTAGGCACATGATCAATCAGTGTATCAGGGAGCAGGCTACCCTCCAGGTAAGCGACGGAGTTTTACCCACTGAAAAGTAAATTTTGCTTCCACTTGTTAAAAATGTAGTAAATTAACCTAACAATGATGATCGAAAGTCAAAAGTCCCCAGTTGATGGCTGTAAATGGTAATTACCAACGAAAAAAGGAGCCAGTTTCTTAATTTGTTCTAGCTGGTAGATTTTAATTGATGATCAAACTTCCACTAAGTAACTTCCAAACACTCTTTCGGAAGTAAAATGTTTGGTCGAAAGGTCAACAAAGTGGGCAGAAAAGGATTAGTTCACTGATTAACTAACTTAGCTGCAACAGGTGGGTGATTAACACAGAAAAAATAATGTGTGAGACGGATAGATCCATCCGTCTCAGTTAGTCACAGTAACAGATGTGCATGAACCACATATACGATGTCGGGAAGTCTCAAAATGCTCGAATCAAGAGGGGAAAATTGTGTGCATATGTTACTTCGTACACTTGCTGGTAGTAAATCGGAGTGAATGATCCGTTTTTCACCAGCTGTCGTTGTGTGACTCAATTCAAGTGCAATAGCAGTACTATTTTTATGTAGGAGGAGCTGAATAACAGTCAACCAATCGAATAGCAGTACACATATGAAGACAGTAAATGAGAGTCACCACATAATCGTTGTCATAGTCAAACGTGGTTAGGGACCAGGTGTTCGTTCCGTCGTTGATTCGGCATTTTGTCGAAAATGTATGCAGCGTACCTCGTATTTGCGTTCAGTAATCAGAAGACATGGTGATAGAGACAAACCGAAACTTAACTCATCGCGCGATGAAAGTTCATAGTGATGATGAATTTGCCATGGTTTCGATGGATTTTGATGAAACAGCTTATAAACGCAGTCTTCAATCATTTTGCTGTCACAATATGAGTTATCCATTTAGTTGCTCATCTGGTTTTGCATGTTTATTACCGAACAGAGTTCACGAAATGATATCATTTCAAAGTTATACGTTTTTTGAATCGTGCATCACAGTGGATCACTAGGTCTATTTTTTTCAATATGGTGAGTTCACATGATCGACTTAACCAAGCGGCTCCACAGAAACGGGTGAAAAACGATTTAAAGAGATCTGTGAGAGTGCTGAACTCCTTATTTAAAGTATTTTAACACCTACGGTCATTTTTCTGAGAGAGAAATAATCTGGATTTATCTGTTCCTATCATCTGTTTCCATCAATGACTAGCAGCAATGGGGTCATCAATTAGAGTTAATAGGACAGTTGTTGTGTCTCCTGTCGAAGTGGCCTGGCAATCCTCGCATTACTGACAAGTCACTGCAGATGTGTGTTTGCACAGAGAATTGGTGATCCATTCTCATTTATACTTGACACCATGAGTCTCAGAAACTCAATGCCATGACGCCAGATAATTTCCAAAATGAAAACTCCATGCACTTCTTTTTCTTACCTTCTTTTCACACCATCAAGAGTATAAATACATTTATACAAAGTATTAGATTGTTCGTTCCCCACAATCTTTTAGACTTATCCGCCTGATTAGTTTCCCTTTTGTATCACACAAAGCGCTGTCTGGTTGTGATTGGTCAAGCTGAGATAGCGCCTGCAGGATGCCTGTGCATTCATGCATTTGACAGGATACCATTTTTGCAGGATACTGAAGTGGTTCCACATGCTCAACTTACATTAAAGATTAATGTCAAAGGTATAAGAATGAGGCCAATTATCACGCATATTGGTCAATTAACCGTACTTAGAACCAGTCTTCTCAAAATTTATCTGTATATCTTTAAAATCTGAGAAATTAGGTCTCACTTATTCTACCTTGAACAGTTCAGAAACATTTACGCTCATTTGGCCCAAATTGAACAGGGTTCTTAGTCAAAAGTGGACAACTCTTTAAGGGTTGTGGACAATATGTGGTGGCTACCTAACCTCGTCCACAAGACCAGCTTGTATGCTACCCAATTAGGCCGTAATTTTAAGCAGACAGCCCATGTTTGATAAAATGCCCTCTTGAAAGTTAGAGGAGCTACACTTCGTGTTCGACACTCGAAATATTTTTAAGCCTAACACGTTTTTTGTTTTGTCAATGCACCAGATTCCTGCTACTACTCGTACAGTGATTCGATATTTTTCCCTGGACAGAAATAAAAGAAAACAAACTCCTCGCAAGATGACCAATGCATTTATCGTGCTAAACTGGTTACTTTTTCCTTGGCTCGACGAATCCGCATTATTCTGGTGCAAATATACAAAATTTAGTCTGGTTCTATCAATTCTGTTCATCCAAATCAATATTCACATTATGCACTGGATCTAGAGGAGAAGCTTTGATTGCTCTTACCATAATCTGTCATGAAGCGGGATTTTAAAGCGGTCCATGTGTTACACAGGAAGTGACCAAAAAAAATAAATTGACAACTGTGTGTAGGTGATGCCAACGATGAACGAACACCTGATAACGTACATGGAGCGGTTGACTCGACTTGACGGCGTAATTCTTACCTACACTTCAAACGACAGTTATAATCACGTAAATATGTTCTTCATCAGTCTATAGGATGGAAAAACGGACAAATCTTTAACTTGGCTGCAAACGAACTACTGTACATAACATTAAAAAAGTACCTCTAACAACTGTTCATAGTTAGATATTTCTCTCTGAGCTTCCCGAAATTGCGGTTCCAATTGCTTTTCTAAACGTCGAAGCTCTTCAAGACGCTGTGTATAATCTTCAACACTCCGAGTTTTGCTATCTCCCCGGAGCCAGTTTTTCGTTTCGTTCAATGTACGGGACAGCATGACGTGCGTTCCTTGGTCAAGCAAAACATTCTCATGACTTTGCAATTTATTTTGCAAGTCAAAAATGCTCGATTCCAGTGTCTTTCTTATCGCTGTCATCTCAGATGAAGTGCTGTGGCTTGAGAGATCCTGTAAATGAGCAAAACGAAGAAAGCAGAATGCACCTTTTACGGGTCAATTTAGAAGAGGGGCAGATTCAGAACATTTCTGGTAACGGAATTATTAGAAGTACTCTTGAATCAAAGCTTTACTAACAACACGGAATAGTGTAGCAACACTTTAGAGAAAGAAACATGGTTAAAACATTAATTTTGCCAAATCTAATCCGCTACGCATTCTCTCGCATCATTTGATCATTTGTTATCAATCTGTAAGTGCCTTTATAATAGATCAATAATATCAAGCTTTTTAATAGCTCACCTATGGCTACTTTTGTGAAGATTAAGCATGAGTTTAAACCACATGGGCAACTGAAGATGGCAATAAAAACGGCAAACAGGTCAAGGGAGAAGTTTGAAAATACAACTGTGTAATTTCTCAGTTGTTCGTAGGTAACAGTAAAGTAGTAAGATGCGATCTAGAAAGCAGTGTTTCTGCCGACAGCTTTCTGTCCATCCTGTCTTACTATAACAAAGTAGCCGGATTTCAAGTTGAACATCACCCACAATTAATCGCAGCTTCTGCATTCCCATAGACTTTCCAGTCGACCCCTTTCGAACAGCAGAAGCACTAGACTCGAGCTCATCAATAGTGCATATCCTTACCAATGCCGGGACTGGAACTCCTGCTTTCATAAGGCAACCGTGTTTACCACTGCGCCATTGACCTCACATTAGGCACAACCGGACTATCATATGTGAACACTCAACCACTTTTGCTTGTGAGTGTGCGATAGCCGGATTTGTCAGTTTCTTAAACGGTCGGTATTGCTTGGCTGTGATTTATATGATGTTGGTTCTCAAGGTGACGAACATACCCTAGGGTTAATTGTGACCCAGAGATCTTATTGTTTATCTGTTTTTACAAATGACTAGATTAACAGCATGGGTGAATAGATTTTTTCTAAATACATACATTAGCACTAGCTGACAGGGGAGGCCAGTAATGGAAGTACAAACCGATTGTACTCATTGTTGTGTGAGGGTACTTTAAAAGATGCCGTTACCTGTGAGTACCAGCTGACGTGCAACAGCCAAACATCACGATTAAGCAACAGTAATTATAGGTGTTATTGTATTGTAAACATGGCTGAAAGCATAAGTAAATATACATCTTGAAAGCACAGTGTGCTACATCTATAATCCAAAGAACTAAGATAAACAGAGATAGCAAAACCGAAAAGATATTGAAGTCTAATAACTTGGGCTAATGGGACAACAGATATATGATTTAAAGACGTACCAAAAAACAGTCACAATTATGAAAAATGATAAAATATATCTTCACAACAAGCGGTTTAAACGAAAACCGTGTTTTCAAACGCAACGAATTTTTCGGATTACTGAGTCGTCGGCTGGGGTTAATAGAATAATTATTGTGTGTACTCCCGATATAAGTGGGTAACCTGAGCATTATTCACATGTGATTGTTTACGTGTGTTGATGGGACAGTGACAGTTGTGAGATTAATATATTAACGATAAGCAAGTTCGTTCCTCCAACATGAACGCAAGATTAAAATTCCCGCTCCGATTAAAGGTGTAGTGGGTTACTGATGGGCCCGTAGTGTTAGTAATTGACAGGAACAAACTAGAATGAATATCGGAACCGTGAAACGTCAGACCAAACTTCAGTGCAGTTTTTCAACTGATAACCGCGAATATTTGGTCGTGGTCTTAACACACTGACTCTACTTTGATACTTGGATGAATACTCTGAGATACAGGGAGAAAAAGTGCTATTTGTTTAAAATACTTAATTCCTCGAATGAATTTGATTGAATTAGAACATAGTTCGAACCAAGTGAGTTAAGGAAGCGAAGAGGTAAACGAGGAGGGAAATTTATTGGAAAAAGGGTCAGACATGGCAAATATTAAAACACCAACCACTAAGGTGACTGCAGTTTAAGAAAGCGTTGTTTCTACCGCACCAACGAGTATTGTGGCTCCTAATTGTCAAAGTCATATCAACCAATATGTCACCTGTCTGGTTGTGTTTGTTCTGTGTTCAATGTGGACCATGTGCCACATAATGAGTGAAGTTAAATCTGGTCCGTCAACCACCATAGAGGTATCTGACATCACTCACCATGCTTGTGACTACCAGCCATTTACCAGTCTCAATGTAAGAATAGAACGAAGGGATTGTCATGGTTGATTAAAAAAAACAAGAACAACTACTCCGTAAATTCATCAGCAAAAATGACATAACCTGAATACATGAAGACGAGTCAGCAAGTGAAGTCAATAGCTAATTCGTGTGAGATAAGAAGATATTTGCTGTTTCTTGCTGAACGTTGCACACAACAAACAATGTAATGAACTGTGAAAATTCTCAGCTGTCAGAATCCGCGGTTGGAACAATCTGTCACTACTTAGTTGTCGATTCCCCTTTTAAGAATATGCGCGTCAATCCAACTACACAACTACTACAAGGGCACGAGAAGCAGCATTTGCTCGAATGGGAATTTAATTATATCGGTGTTAATCACAACTGTACGATCCAAAGTGAAGGTAATCCAATCCCTGTGTTGTTTGAGAAAAATGAGCTAGTTACAGTCAGTTCATATTTTGTAATTTCACATCCTGGATTAAACACGTGCCAATTTTGCCTGTTTCCAACCGAGACTCAGTAGACAACCGTTGTTATCATTTCACTGTTGTAAATGCTAATCTTTGAAACTCAGGATTGAAAATGATTGAAAACTTACCGCACCTTATATACTCAGATAGACTTTTCAGTCAATCCTTTTTAAAAAAAAAACAACGTGCATTTTGCTCACGAGCTGATCATAAGTTAACTCTGTCAAGAATTTAGATAAGAGCAGTCGACCCTGCTTGAAGTGAAGTCAGTGACGCGATGGTACACATGCTAGTCTCATAAAAATGCGAACCAAATGTATAATTTTAAACATGTCAAGGATATACACAATTTTGCGAGGTATGGCACCTTAAGTAGTAGATGTTTCAAGTTAAATATCACTTACAATTGACCGCAACTGTCGCATTCCGATAGACTTTCCCGTCGGCCCTTTCGAAATCAAATGTGAGGTCACTGGCACAGGGGTCTACGCGTTTGCCCCATGAAAGCATGTCCGGAGTTATAGTCCCGGTAATGGCGATGTTATGCACTACTGACGAGCTGTAATGAGAGCGAAACTCGAGTCTAGTGCTTCTCTTCGAAAGGGGACGACCGGAAAGTCTATTTGTCTGTGACAGTTGCGAGTGATGTCCTACTTGAAATTAACCAACTGCCCGACTACTCATCAGTGGTAGGTGTTTATTGATCAAAATTCATCGAAAACACACCACGGTTTTGCCACCCATAAGCCATGTGTTGCCGGTGACATTTGATTGCACATCCTATTACAGGAACGGTAGATGCTGAAATTGGTAGATACCAGCGCATATGTGAGTTAGTGCTGTTAGTGCCAGCATGAATCTGCGGGGCTCCAATGAGTCTGAGATAAACGGCGCATCTAACTCGCAGATGGTTAATATTGTCATAGTTACAGATCATTAATGCAATCTAGCCAGATAAGAACCTGAATTTAGTGCTTGTTTTCGGAAAGGTATAGCAAAAACATTTTAATTAAAATACTAAAACTCAGATCATGTGCGGGTGATATCCAGTCAGGTTGAGCTAAACTAGACACTATTTACCGGTAATTCAGAGTTCAGGTTTAAATTTTGTGCACCAATCCACCGAAATCTGGTCAGCTTCAGGGTACAAATTACTGGCGCACTACTGTTAGAACAATGAGTAGACGAAAATAGTTGCTGAATATCCGAAATAGTTCTTTCCCTTGATGAACTTGAATAAAACAGTGAGAATGTGTAATCATGTGACGTCCTCCGGAGTAGTATTTTGTACATTCTGATCACACATGGACTTGTAGTTAACTTTAAACGAGTCAAAATCCCATAGAACGGACTTCATGGCCTAAGGGATTAAACGGATGGATACAGAAACTGGAACCCAATATTGTGGGAATGCTGACTATCAGGGTAGCCTCAGCGTCCGCACAAGTTATTTTTAAACGCATAGGATGGACGTTAACGCTTACTAGCCAAAGCCTGAGGAAAATTGAAGTATGCATTTCCGGTTGCTCCAAAAATCGCTGAGAATTCGTCAGGAACTTTGAAACTGTGTCTTATTTGGATTAAGTGTTTTGCTACTGATTGCGTTGGATGCTGTCCGTCGGCATCTACAGAGGTGCTTGACATTTCTAAGTGAGTTTCCAGCCGTTTGGGAATATGCTCCTTACTACGACCGGCTGACTTTTCTGGAGTTAGTTTCATGTATATATTTGATCAGAACGCAGGAAATGTTTCTCCGGATAACACCAGATGATTTACTTCTTCTCATTGTCTCACTAAATTTCCGACAGACAGGGTTTCTATATCGTCGGATAAGAGGTCTAGCCCAATTTAAGCAGAACACAAGATACGCAAAAATGCTGCCATTCCAATAAACATTTGCGCCCGAGATAAATTGCTTGGCTTGAATCGGACACTTGATCAGGGTTTATAAAATGTCCGCAACATGGAAAGTCATATTGAACCTCTGATGTTCAAGTTTATTATGTAAGCTACTGATCAAGGCTGAGCTCACCAAAGACTTGATCATTTCACAACATTCGAGCTACTAAATAACATTTCCTCCAGATAAGCACTGTTGATAGTTCAGTCTAATAAAAACTCTGGTTCTGGTTAGACTGAACTACCAGCAGTGATCATCCGGAGGAAATGATAACCACTGTAGCAAAAAATTAAGTTAATTAATGCAGATGCAATCCTTCCTAATTAATAATCATAACTCGTTAATGTTCAAGTATTGTGGTTTACTCAATTATGACCATAAGTTTCATAAAAGTGACGATCTATTGTATGACAATAATCAATATGACGCCAGAAAATAGACACAAAGTTCAGCGTTTCATTTCCCTATTACCACAGTATAACTCTCAATCACTACAAAGTAAGATTGAGTGAAATAAACGGGTTATAACTCTCCTTGGGGTAGGCATAATGTTGAGGTTATCACCTGCACTGTATAACTTCAATAGAACGTCCGATACATCTGCAACAGACTAAAATCTGGAAGTTTGCGGCTGCCGAACGTAGACTAACTGAAAAAAATCCATATGCGCAACATCCTTAGAAAAGAAGTCCATAATGCATAGAAAGAAATTGACCCATAAAACATGTGGTTCATAGAACATAACAGTCTTAATTCAGAACTGTAATGAGGTTGCCGTCTTATAATTGGATTACAACAGCTACAAGGTCATATAAAATACCTGTCATCCGAATTGTAAGCTTTGTTCTGAAAAGAATGCACGCTGTATCAACTAGTTGAACATACCAAACTATTTACAGGAGGTCAGATAAACAAACGGACTAGTCAGATTGTCCACCGTATTTAAATGAACAAAATTAAAGTACTGACATTTAGTCGAACTGGAAATATTACAACCGATTTTATGGCTGTATTGTTAGACCACACTGCCTATAAACGTGTAGTTTCTGCCACTGGTTCAATTCCAGCCACAGCACGAATAATGAACAATTGCACCTTCTTTTCCTCAAAATGTCTGTCATAGCACTTATTAGTAATATGGACTTTGTTTTGTAGTTATGAAGTAGAAATGAATTAGAAACCTATTTGGAAAAAGAAGCCCCAGTTAAAATAATTTCATAGGATTTACGTAGAAAAGAATTCAGAAACAAAAGAAATATTCAGCTCACTTCAACGTGAACAAGTTGAAATAGCCGACAGCTTAAGAACGTGTTATACCCCCAACAGTTTATATAAAAATCAATAGCAGCATTTTGCCTACTGAAGTATCACCTAAAAATGCTTAAAATACCTTTTGCGAATAATGCGTTTCTCGATTTTATTATCGATAGACCAAGTAGGTGCATTCCGACGAGGGTCATAGACTTGTAATGATGCGACATAAACTAGCTTCGGCTGAATAGCGAACTGTAAGTCATCATCCGCTCAACATTGATTAATCTATTGTACTCAATTAAGCGTGAACGAAGAATTGAGCGTTTGTTATACATTACCTACAAAAAGATGTCCTGGACAATCCCTGCTGGTTTTGTTCATTTTGTTCATTGCAGGTAGAAATTTCGATAGCACTGTTGTGTCTATGAAAGTATAGTTTTCTGTATCCCTCATATGACACCATACTACTTCTTTGTACATCCTGGCACTATAATTAAACGTTAGGTTTAAAAGCATTCCACCAAGTGACAGACTTTGTAAATTGTACACAGCTTAAGTTATAAGAGACCGAATGAGTCATGGTTTCAGTTGTTCATTGTAAGCACACATCATGTTCTTTGGCAAACAAAAATGATAAACGATCGACATGTTTTGAGAGGATAAATCAATATATCGGATTATAGCAGAAACAATTCTTTCACAGATTATTATAAGAAAATGAGCGTTATTTTGCTTCGAGTGGAAAAAGCTAGACAGTATGAGACTTACATCTCGTAGTAATCGCACTGACAAGGGCAACTTTATGATGACTCCAGTAAATGTTGTTACTATCGGATATTACATTCCACGTTTGCTTACGCTGAAGAGCTTGTTAAAACTCCCCGCGTCCCTTGGCGAATTACTCCTAAAGCACACAGAGCAGATAAGGTGAGTTATATCAGAAGGTCAAATGTGTCATCTAAAGATCTGCTGGCCGTGTACTTTGATTTATTCAATTTCGGGTGTGGATCAATTTCTGATGAGATGCGAGCGAAATGTCTGTTCACAACACGTCTAACCCTAAGCTGTTGGCCTTTACACACCTGCTCCGGAGATTCAGTGCTTCGGATATCATTGGAGTATGGTTGTGCGGAGAATGATCTCATGATATGGTAACTATCAAGAGTCCAAGGTTTACATAGGAAAAAGTTTGAGAACCAAAAAATACTAGCCGAACGCTTGTCGTAACCAACTTCTACGAGTCCGTTAGAATTCTCTGAACCACAACAAATATTGAAGCAGACACTAAAGAAGAATAGGTCTGATTTCTTTCCGAAGGAGTTTGTGTAGATCCGAGCGTTCACTTCGTTCAATTGCAAAAAGCGTCGCGCACACCGCCAGCTAACAGCAGCTCTAGTCAACTTAAACAAATAATATACCTGGCAAATGGACAGTCAGGTGAATAAAGTAGTCTGTTAACACTGTTTAATTTTACAGTTCATGTTCACTCGAATACTAATGATGACAGTTTGTCAAGCTCTTATGACGACCTTGGAAACCCATTACTTTCACAGCCTCGCACCGAGAATTTGCACGAAAATAACAGCCAACATATTCACAGTGAGCTGCTCAAAGAGGCAGCAAACCAAAATGACCTCGGATCAGTTTGCAACTGACTAAAATCGTCATCTTTAAGCATCTACTGATGTCATTCTCGAGGTCCTCAATGACAGAGTACATAGGTTAACTGGGTGATTTTTGAACGTCACATCGCTTGTCGTCTGTGAGTTAGTCAATCTCATGCATACCAGTCAGCTGAAGACTTGCAAGGTTGATGACCCAAGGATCGTGCTCACACCAAATCTTTTCAACTTTCTTCTATTCCCCCAACACATGTATGTAAAAGTATACATTGTTTAAAAAAACAGCTATAAGTAAGGTGTTAACTACTAGAAGCCGAGGGAGAATTATAAGCATATATTCAAATATAACCTCATTCACTACATGTCCCAAGATAACAAACTTGCTTGTGAAAAGTAGACGTGTCGCTCGATTTCGTGGACGACAGTTAGAGTTGATTCTGGTAAACAGTGGTCAGGTTTTGTGTATCACATTCTGATATGACCATCTTGTCTACTAAGTCCAAACTTAAACTCATCTTTCCGGTGCAATATTACTAAGACGGTAATCAGTATACTACATTAGCCGTCATTATCATCAGCATCATCATCATCATCATCATCAAAGGCAACAACACATCAAGAGTTCGTAATGATATTTAATTACCATGCAATCATGAATAATACAGCCAGTCTTAGATAAGAAAAAAAAGAAAGAGAAAAGAAGGTAACCAACTACTGAAAAATCAACTGCGTGTATACACAAATACCTGACGTCGAGGTAATTGCACTTAGCAAACAAACAACTTGGCTATAAAACAGCAACGCGTCATCACCTAGACAGCCTTCTCACGTTTTTCACTAGTTCGCGTTATTACATACATTACCTTAACTGACAATCAGTTCAAACAACGACAACATTCACGACACCGAGTTCTAGTAGCCACCTCTAACAGTGCACTCGGTGTTAACCATTTGTCTGAACCACCGAAATCATCACTTGCTCGTATTTTTGTGAGCCTCACCACAAGCAGACCGGATATGTAGTTCCCCGTTTGCTTGATACCGATGAAATGTCACTAACATCTGAGCGTTTTCTCCATATTTAGGTAAGTTTAACCAGTCAGCTCAGTTGTAACGAAGAAAATTAGGTTAAAATCTCTATTTGGAAACGGAATTTGAGATCACGTTTGGGTGTTTTCTAATTCATTAGGACAAAATCCCCAACTAGGAATAAGTAGTTTGACATACTGATTAATTCGAGAAGTTGCAAACATGCGTGAGCGACGGACAATTTATATCAGCCTAAATCCCCTATTACCTACTAATATACAATGTTAATTGCAAGGAATGTTGGAAAGTTCTTTTCTCCTCTCACTTCAAAAACCGCACTGTAAATTAGAAAGTTTTGGTTTACGAACAGTAATTTTAAATATCGCCCCAAATAATCTGATTGGTGTTACGTAATCGAACGGCAATGGCTTCGGCAGCGGTCATCATTCGTTGGCGGACGAGTTTTGAGCGGTACGGTGGAACTCTGCAGAACGATCGATCTATGCTGATCTGATGATCGCAGTCAGCCAGCCGATCCATAATGGCATTCGTGATTGATTTTCTGTTGCCTGTTCTGACCCAAGCTAAATGATGTTCTCTGATTTCTCCAGACAAATGCCGAGTTGTACGACCCATGCAGTTTGCTGAACAATCGCATACGAACGAGCGAATCGCCATAGATAGTTTGTGGACCGGCACTTTACCATTCAGATTTAGACTGACCAGCTGTGAACTGGTGATTGAGCTATTCGGTCTGGCTGCAATGAAAGTTCACCTAAGTGAACTAGTAAGTCGACGGGTCAGTGATTCAGTCAATGTATCGCCATTATACGGCAATCGCATGAAAATCGGCCTTCCACCAACTCCTTGAATTATGACTAATGTTTGAACTGCTTTGGTATGTTTGGTTGTAAATAAGTCAGGGTAGCCATTCTATTGTAGGATACGGGTTACAAACTGTAGTTAGCGTATCAAATCACCTGCTGAGCATATTTTTCCGACTCTATCCGCCGTGCATGGGAAACGAAAACATTTCGACTGGCTTACCAACAGCGTATTAGAAGGAACTGCAATTTGACAGAGTGGCAATGTGTTACCATCATAACCACTGCCGGCAATTTAAGTAGGGTTGGATCTTAATGGTATCATGAATACTTCAACCCAGTGACAAATGTGTAGCGCCACGTTCTATTTTTGTTAAACCCAGGCATGTGCTTGGGTTGCTTGTGTGACTCTGTAGTTCAGCATTTTTTGAGGGCTAATGACGTACTTCATTAAATCATCGAAACAACAATAGCTCGCCTAATGTCTCATGTGTGCAGCTCAAAACTATGTCCACAGTCACACATTAGTTCAATACGCCTGTACGGCCGAATGATTCACTAACTCTGGTCACTTCCTGATTCGACATAGCCGACTATCTTGCATATTTTGTTTACCATTCTGAGCCGTAGCATCATACGTAAAATTAAGATTATTAAACTTATATCTTTTCTGCTGATAAAACGAAACGTATTTCCTGACCAATAAAAACCACGTTTTTGTGTGCAGCCTATACGTAAGCACAAAAACACAAATTAAGCGGTATTTCAATCTTCTGTTTTCGTCTTTTACAACACATCAACAGCTTACCACTTCAGTTTTCTAATTGACATTGTCATGTTCCATGCGCAGGTATATCTTTGGAATGGTTGCTTATGGGGGCCACTCAGACACACGCTTAAAATAAACACACTGCTAATCGATTTGGCACAGTGCAGTTTTCATTGGAACGTCTTGTTCATGTTCATACAATCCACCATTTTCATATTCCATGCCTGGCCGTTCTGATCGAATACAAGGCTAATGTTTGGTCGATAGGACAATCTAATTCCATTATGTAGGTTAGCAAGTAAAAAGTTTTTCATCCTGTTGAAATTCACGATAAGTTTTTTTGGTTATATTAAAAACAGTTTGGAGACACGTCGTCACCCGTTTTGTCTTACATTCTTGGTAGGAAGTTTGCAACCCAGGTCAATCGGAAGCTATGGCGAATAACAACGAGGAGAATCAGAGGTTGGAAATGCTTACACGACACGAGTAATACTCAATGAGGGGGGGGGCGAATCTTGTTAAGTGACAGATACTAACGTGAATGGAAGAGGCCAAGCTGGAGACAACAGGCCGTTCCAATTTCGCTTCCGTGTTGACAGTAGGTTTCGGGAAGGACGCTTGCTCACTCAGCTGTTCGCGTGATGTTGCCTTGTTCGTGGGAGCACTTATCGTAGAACGTGGTGGTCCTGTGCTTTCTACCTGTGGCAAATGTCCTACACTTGCGGTATGTGAATAACGGTCTGGAGCTGTCTAAATACGAATCACAAACATAAAAGATTGATTAGTAATATATGAATTTATCCAAAACAGTACTTCAAGAAATCATGCCTAAATAAGAGAAAAAGCATCATATCAGTTAGTTCTCTAGATAGCTCGCTGAAAGTATTAGAGTTGGCGATTAAAGAAATCAAGTCAATATGTACCCCTCCGGTTGAAATTTTAGTTTTCTAGGCGATCATCTGCAACAGTTAACAACATGTACCATGTTAGCAGCTATCACCCAAGTTAAAGTAATTGGTCTGATCATAACTATGATGTCTGTCGCTACTGATAACATAACTCAACAGTTCATACTGACAATCATATTACTTGTACCGGAAGTTGAATAGTGATAATTTTTTAGTTCAGATTTCATGAATAGTCAGTAATAGTAGGCTTAGGCAGAGTTTTATTTTGACTAAATGGATTGAAAGAATTCAGTGTTTTAAATTTATCATTAGCAATAAGAAAGTATTCTCTTGCAGTTTAAATAAAAATGTAACGTTTGACTTGATTGAGAATTTCCGATCATGGAGTCCTTGATTGCACATAGTAGGAGACTTACTATATTTTTGTCGAGATGACTGACCAAAATGAGCAGTCATAAAAAGTGGATGTTATTGCAAACTTGTAGGTGATGATTCCATCGTCCTGCATCCTAGGTCAGTAGTGCAAAGGTCAACATACTTATCTTTCATGTATGAATAGAAAGAAAGCTTGAGTCTGGTGTTTTGTTTTGCCCATAAGCTGAACTCAATAATCTATTCTGATAGGTATCATAGAAGAAGCAAGTAATCGTATTAGTCAACGTATATGGAGTAATGAGAACAAAGACATATAGGCGAACATATGTTTTCGATAATTCATCTTCAGGCCGATACAATTATATAAGGAGTTAATAGAGTTAGATCGAGATATCGATCGGACTTATTACAGAGAAACTAGGTCACTGGTCAGTCAAATTGGCGATGACTTGATTAGTCGGTTACTTCACGCTTGTCCATTGGTTTGACCGCGCAGGTTGGTCATCGATCCGGTGGATTTGTGGCCATGGTAAGTGCAGCGCCTCAACAAACCGTTTTTAATGACATAATACCGGGCCAAGCAGCCTGATTCCAATCGCCTCGGCAGTACAAAGTGGAGTACAACCAACAAGATGTGAACAAAAATCTGCTAAAATGCTTGCATTAGCACAAACTGACTCTAAAGTGAAACAGTCCCAAATCCTCTGGTGTGACCATGCAAACATGCAGGTCATGAAGCCAACGTCCATCTCCAAAGCTATCATGCGAACAGGAGATAAACAAGACTGCCGTCAACTGAAAATATTCTTATTTGTGGAGTTTATCCAGTTAACACGTGGGCCCATAAAAGCGCCTAAAATGCCATCACTGGTGACAATAGAACCGAGGGGGATACAAGGATGGACGCTCCTTTTGACATGTAACTGTTTATTCGAAAGATGTTACCACCGTAAATCGTAAAAATCAATATTGATTGCTTCCTGTTTTGTGCGTTTTCTCTCGCGTTATCTTACGTAGTTATGTTAGTCATATCTGAAAATAACTCTCATCAGTCCAAACCCACCTTCCTCATAAGAAGGGTGATGTGGCTACAGTGAGTGGAAAATGCTTTCTAATTCTGTAAATCAACTGCGTATCGTCCGTATACGAAGATGTAGCTTTAATGATTTAAATACGAAACTGCTTTATAACTTCAATACAAATTCCTGGCTGAAGCGAATGGTTACCAACCTGCATACCAGACGGACGTTGAATTCCTGTTGGAACATCGTCAGATTTAGTAGGCAACACGTGCATAGATGACGACCTGGGGCTTGTCAGTGGTGGTGTGGAAGGTCGGGGAACGAAACGAGGCAAATCAGTAAACCGATTTTCAGAGGCCTTGTGTGGTTTCACAGCACCAGACCTGTAGATTATAGGCTCATCCGACCGAGGCAGGTTGTTGAGTTGAATAGAGCTGGCGGATAAATCAGAGCTTTCTCTTCTCGGCAGAAGATACTGGAACGACACAAAATGTTAAGTGATAAGCGGTTTGTGACAACCAGATTGCTGTTACAACAGGTAAATTATTTAAGGCGTTCAGTGATTTTCTAATAATTATCGATCACATCTGAAGATTCAATGTTGCGGAAGACTGTGGTTTTTGTATGATGAATGACTGAAGCTAGTGTGATACGTTTTGATATTTCTACCGAAAACAGCAGCGTATCCGCGTTAAAATTAGGCGGTCGATCAGGAATTTTGGATACATAACAACTCAACTAGGCACTGAATTAAAAGTAAAATACGATTACTCGTCCATTAAAACACGCTTGATTTTTTTGAATCAACATCCATTGGAATAAGTTCGTAACTACTCAGTAATTATCAATCGTTATTTTTAGTGTAAAATTATAAAATTAACAAATAAAGAAAATATGTTATCATATTTATAACATGGATATAAATATGTTCATTCATCGTGTTTTCACTCAATTTACACTACTACCACCACCACCACCACCACAGTGAAGCCCGTTGATACAATAGAAGTCTATTGGAACGAATATTATTGTTTTTGTATTCAGATAATGCTGATAAAAACTCACACTTTCTAGAGGTGATGAAATGCGCTCACTTTCCGGATTTTTGAATGCGACACTCTTCTCCTAGAAACAAAAAACGGTAGGAATGACAAAATTAGTTAGGCAAAAAGCAATTTTTTTAAAATACAATATCACCTGGAAACATACTCCTAATCCTCAGGATTACCAAAATTTTATTAATTTCCTTACTAACCCACAAGTATGTAACTCATCCCAATAAATTTCATTGCTTCTGTTGCATTTAGGCAAAGGTCTGACGAAAAATGGTTCTGCATAATTAACCCCAAACTACACTAATTTGCATGTCTACTATCAGGCTTCAGTTCCATTTGAGATGACGACTGCTACCATCTGTCAGTTCATGCCTACTCATGAGGTCCGGGTCCGAGTTCTCTTTTTTACATGTCAATACATACAGATGCTAACGTTAAAATTCAAACTCGACTTCTAAGTGCTGATTGGTCAGGCAGTGTTGTTAATTTCAAACGTTTGAGTGTGATCTAGTGGATTGGTTTAGACACTAAATCTAGATATCGATCCAGGCACCAACAGAAGTGCCAACTTATCTACACCAACCGCTGATATGTTTGGTTTTCAGTCAAAACTGCATTTCAAAAGGGAGAAACTTGACAAACATCCTTATCACCAATTCAAATATTGATGGTTATTCAGCTCAATACCGGATCGTCGAGTTGAGGGCTCCAACGCAACGACAAACGGTGAGTGGCAAAAAGTGAACTTTCTGCGACAAAATAGTGTAATCACTAAGTGAGTTACGGATATGAGTCGCCAGCCGGTTTTTTTTCTTAAATGACAATGGACAGTGATTGGTGAGGAATGCATGCTAACAAGGGTACATGCATTATGCTGGGCGTTTGGCGAAATTGATACATGAAGTTCACACATGAAGTTCAATCGCTCTTATTGGGTGCACCAGCGAGTAAAAAACGAGGAGGTTAGGAAACGTGTGTTTGGCAGTGATTGCCAAACGAGTTCTTTTGTTCAATCACCACATTTGCACAGATTCAGATGGTTAAGTCATGTACAAAAGATGCCAGCTAGTCGTCTGCCACACCGAACACTGTTTGCCGACGGTGCGGTAAAATGGCGTAAGTTGAAGGGTGGACAGATGATGACCTGGCGTAGGAAAATGAAATCGTTCAGGAAGGGATTGGCCACTGTGGGTCGGGTTCGTCTGTCGGGCTGGGGACCTCGTGCCTTCCAGAGTCGATGACTTGAGACGTTAGGTGAGACTGCGACCAATCGAGCTCAGTGGCATGAATGCTGTCGTTGTTTGTCCGAGTTGTTTGTGAAGTGAGTGCATTTAATGATACGGAGGCAATGAAAGCCATAAGAAAGCTGTCTTGCTGATGACGCCTTACTTTCACTTACAGCTTGGTTGTTTGTTTGCAAGGTGCAGGTGCCTTGATGTTGAATGTTTGAACACAGACATAGGTATTTTTTAGTTGTTAGGTCGTTTTCTCTTCCCTTTTTTTCTTTTTCCTCTTCCTATGCTGGGCTTGCTTTTTTTACTCGTGGTGGTTTGGCAGATATGCATCAGTGTGAACCACTGATGTATTGCTGCCTATGGTACTGATGATGATAATGACACATGCAGTTTGAATTTCTTAACGAGGTGACTGTATTCATAAGGAGTCGTTGTGTTGTTTCTGCGTTACATCTCTTACATAGTGACATCCGCTGACAATCTTTAAGTAAACCTTTAAATCAAGCAATTGCTCTTAAATTCAACATGCCTTAGAGGTTACAAGTCGGCAAACATGCAATAAAAGTCGGTTGCTTATCATCACCAAAGATTCCGCGGAGTCTTGTTAACCTGACAGTAAACAATCGCCGATAAGTGGCGTTGTCTGATATATGTTTACAAGACCTAAATCTTGTTGAAGACGAACACATAGATTAAACAACTGAAGTACTATGGTTGTCACCGAGTCTACTTGCATTCGGTCTAAATGATGAAATTTGAAATATTGTCATGGTTTTTTCAGAAATATCAGTAATAACTTGATACTAATATTGAAAGTGTGTCACTAATACTGTTTGATGACTTTTGTAATGTTAACAGCAAAACTGCAAAACTTATTCGATTGATTCCTAATGTAAGTTGGCACTATTTTGTAATATCCATTCAATAGTCCTAAGCTCGTCAACAGTATGAGAAGATTATCTACTTATCTGTCTGCATGCTTGCAACAATGTAATGCTACGAATGGTTATTAATATTTACACTGTACTGAGTTACGTTCAAGGTTTTGCAATCTGAATTGGAACCAGGTGAGCCAGCTATGTGTGTTCACTAAATCGGTACAGCACTTGGTCAACAAATGTTGCGAACGGTAAACTCGTGTGTTGTACCTACTTGCCAGAAAGGATTAAGTTGCTTACATTTTTCTGGCAAATCACCTCATCACGTGATACTGATTTGATCAACTACTTGTGAAGGATTTTTCATCAAACAAGGGTGTGTTTGTCTTGAAACTGTGGCCTAAACAGCAGAAAAATATCACAGAACACAAACCTCGTCTACACAGCATGAGCAAGCTAGTACTCATCACATGCTCAGACACACACAGGCACAAGCATTTTCATTAATAATGGTAAAACCTTGTGATTAGAATGAAAATTATTATTGTTACTTCAGAACTAATCGAGTGGAAATCGATAAAAAGCTACCGTTGAATACGAAAATTATAAATGTAAAAGGTTCCTTTGAAGAACTGGTAAATTCACTGGAGGTAATCTTTTTATATGGAAATCAATGAAGTTTATCTACCATTCGGTGTTACTTTAAGATCGTGTTTTGAAAAAAATCCACAGTTGGACAACCCATAACCGAGGTCATGGAAATGTACAGTCTAGGTTGGTTGAGAAAAGCAATGCATAGTGGATAAATAGAATGTTTTCACCATTGAACACTGCCAAGTGAGGCTACTGATAGCATAGAAATGGTGTGGATGACAAAGTCGTTGATCACCATTCCAAATGAGATTGGAAAGTGTTACCCTCCAGAGGTGGGACACGTTATTTTCTACAACAAGAGGATTTTGATTCAGTAGAAGTTAATTCTTTCACTTACTTGTGACAAATGTTTTCATCTGTTCACTTTTTGTTCTAACCTGATTTTACATACAACCCCGACTATTTCCTTCGTAATAAGTTAGGACAATATCCGTTGTTGAAAATGAGTAAAGCCACTTAATTGACTTACACAGAGACGCTAATCCCACTTTTAGACAATTTTGCTAACAAAACCAAACGGTGATATCCACTAGTAAAAGCAACTATTTTAATGGAGAACACTGAAAAACGATTACGACGGATGACCAAATTCTCTCCGAGAAAGTAGTGTTCCACTTGCTGCATTTAGAAGAACAAAATAATTTTATTATATCCTTCCGTTATAGTCTCAGTAAAAAAAAGCTATGAAATGACAGGTGATAGAGTGGACAAGAACTTTGGCTCGTAAGGCGGGCAATTTCTCAGTCAGACTAGCTTAGTATCATAAGATTATGCAGGGATAAAACCAATTGTTAAGCACTGCGCTGAAGATGAGTATCATGAACTGTCGTAGTACGGACTCAAATAAAAATGCACTAAATATTTATTAAGAAAAAACAGATGGCATCAAGAAAAAACTGTTCTTAACAAACACTTTTACTTGCCATGGTATTAGCTTTACACCGGTGCCAGTTTACTGTAATTTGAATTCTGGATTATAGTAGAGATTGCACCAACCTGGATCGGCATTGTAGTAACTAGTGCATCCTGAGAGGTTTCGTTATCACAGATGATTCTCGGTTTCACTTGTCTTGTGATTTGATGTATATACTAGGTATAAAACTGAGACGCTAGATAACAACTTAGGGTACCTACAGTCCTAGATGTTCCTGTCAGTCATAGTTTAGTAGTCTATCCACCTGATCCTGTAATGTATATTAGAGGAACATTACGAGTTCACATGTGAGAACTTGTAACTTTGTAAGACATGAACTTGCAATCCACATGGAGGAGTACAAGTTGCATACAGAGAGGAGGTTCCTACTAATTCGACTGCAAAAAATGTTTGGCTGAGAAATCGTTTATTGTGCAAACTCACGTACAGATCATGTCAAAAATTAAACCACAAACGCCAACACTCATTTGTACGGTAAACATGCATTCGCATACATCGGGTGACAGTACGTTGTCATTCGCCTCGGTGGAAGTTTTCACGCCGTATGTATGCACTATTCCCATAGTCCCTTCTTGTCCATCGTATTCCTGGCGTTCGGAGCTTGCCATTTTGTTCTTGAATGTCGCCTGTGGGTAGCCTACTACTTGTGAGTAGCATGATACTCATAACGAAACTGCCTGTCATACAACACTATTCCTGATGCAAATTCGACCAAAACGCGGATTTTTTTATGTCTGGATAAATCTGAATAAAACAAATGATTAGCTGGAAGTATACGTACTCGTCCTATTCGGATATCGTTTACGAAAAGGGATCTCTGGTCGCCTTGGAAACATAGAATGTGAACAAATCTATTTGTTCACAGGTGCTCAAAATCAACTCTAATCAGTTATTTATGGTGTTCTCATAATCAATATCAATTACCGTCATTAATTATTTTGTCATGTGACGAACGAACCACGTTAGAAACAAATATAGGAGAAAACCATTATCCTCATGTGATAAGTATCTTGAATGTTGTGCTTAGCGTGGCGCTGACTCCGGCTGAGACGTCTTCAATTTTTCATCTGTCAACCTCATTCATTGTCAATCAGCTATTGATGTCAACTTCAAGTAACAATATGAAATCGCTACCACACATAGATTTCTGTAATATTTGTTGTCTGTCGTTGTTCTCAGTTGATCATGCACATTCTGTCACAAGAATACACACAGAATCGGCTGTTGATCCGGCGGCATCAAAATTATGAAGCCCGCTACTAGCTGTGACAACTGTGACAGTGTGATTGACTAAGGGTTGCATACTTTGACTTGAAATGTCTTCGAGTTTCTGTATTCCTAGATCGATCCATAAGATCTGTAGACGGAAGTGACTAGTAACGTGATTGACATCAGTTGATGCTATGAAAAGAATCGATCGGTAATGGGGTCCAAAATGTTGACAAAAGAAAACAAAAATCTTTTTCTGTGCTCTAGCAGGCAAGATGTTTTTGTTTCAAAACATTACTGATAAACTGGCATATGGGGTACCAATATCTGAAGATCGTTTAAAAATACATCACTTTATTGCTGTAGGCGCTTATCCGACCCTCCACCTAGGTAGTAAACAGCGTTGACGGACAACGTATGCGGTAGTGGCCCTCATCATATGCGGCGCTCATAGGAGCTGTGGCCTGTTGAAAAAGTTCGAGCCCCAGCTCGATAATTGCCATTTCGAACAACCTCAAGTTCGAGCATTGGTTTGACAATGTGAGAGTCAAGATATTTTGATAAAAACGAATAAAATCGAAGATCAATGGTCTCCTCAAGAAAAATTCCGATGATGGGGGATCGCATTTCTTCTCCGTCTAAAAATTGCTAGTTTTGTATTAAGGTGTATTAAGGTGTATTAAGGTAGAAAATACAGCACAAAATGTTTTTGATGGTCTAGAAGGGATCGATATATGACAGAGCGTCGAACAAAGTCAACAGACGTTAACGTTGATTACGTGATAAAACTGTGAAGTAATTAGACAGATTTTTAATATGCCCGCTCCTGATTTAATAATGAGGAATTGATGATGTGGGCAATCGGTCAGAGTCCAAACATTTCATTTGCTGCCGGAATGTTTGTCCAACTTGCCGTCCATCAATCTGCTTAACCATTGTGAGAAAAATACTATTAAATAATGGATACTCGTTGGATTTTATCGGATATAATAGCAAAAGAACTTCTCTGGTACTGGACACACAAACCACACCAAAAGCCTATATTTGTTGAAATGTCAAATAGAGGTGCGGTACGCTTTGAACAGACTTGTCTAAAACTGCATGCAGCACTCAAACGAACGTAGTACGCTAACTTCTTGCGATTACAAACCACCACAAAATCGATGTCACTGCCTTCAACGATGATGATCAATCCTCAATGTATTTACAAACTTAAGTCTAATTGGAACGCTTGTTATCTAGGAGGAGCTAAAATGAGTTTATTCACCTGAATGGCTAAGCACATTTCTAAATGGATGGTAGAAAAAAATTCCGAGCAGCGAATGAATAATCTGGACTCCGAAGGACTGTCTACATCAATGATAACTCGTCACTTAATCACAAGTGGATATACCATAATTCCGTTCAATGCATCACACTGTTATTACGTAATCGAAGTTTACGTCCATTGTGGCTGGTTGAAATTCTGTTAATGGGTCGTCTAAAATCGAGCTTGCGTATTCAAAAACAATATATGACAACTTGGAATTTGTGAAAATCAGTATATACTGTTGATGGTTGACTAGTATAAACTGTTTTGTTATCAATGTGGATAGAGATATGACTAGTAGTTGTTAACAATGTACAACAAAACAGTTCATATTTAATAACGAGTAGGGATAGATGAAGATATGTTTGCTTGTCCGGTGTATTTCAGGGTGCATTTTAAATATGCCCATAAGTAGAGGCTAACTGACTGGAGAAAAAGGTTGCAATAACCGTTTAGAACAACTGTTAAAGTAGTTACTATGGGATGCCACCACTGTCCTATCAGATGAAAAACCACATAGAGCATCCCAAGGTCCGTTGTCTGATAGTGTTCTACCTTCAGTGCCAGTGTAACATGCCCTCTAACGGAAAACACCTATGTATGGGAACAACAGTGCTTCTTCGATGAGCGGGGACTTCAGTCCAATGAAGTCCTATGAATATGAGTATAAGAACGTTACAATAGCAGACACGATCTCGAAACGATTACAATGAGTATGCACTCACGATTGGATGATGGGGGACCACATGTCAAGGTAAGCAATGAAAATAGCTACGTGCCTACTGAATTAAAAGATAGAAATTTGACGGTAGTCGGAGCTACACTATCCAGTAGTTGCAACTGTGCAACTCTAGAACTGCACGCGGGCTTTGATACTGTCATACCTGAAAAAACGTTGTATGCCAAATGCTCAGTTTGTGAAACGAACTCTTCAATAGTCTCTGAGGATTTAAATATGCACATGATCATCCTTGTAGGATACTGTCTACAATGACAGTGATAATTTGGCAGACGTTGGTTTGGCGTGTTCCGGACAAACAACTAGCTTTATTAGTCAGTTATCAGATTGAAGTATGTCGGAGTGGTATGCAAAGATTGTTCATTGAAGAATTTATGCAAGTTCGCCAATCACCCTGAAGTTAATATGTAAACACGCCGGTTTACAATGAGTTAGACTAGATCTTCATAAAGCCCAAAAAGGCGTTCCTTGTACAGATTTTTTTTTTGGGGGGGGGGGTTCGCTTCTCTAGCGGAGGTATCAAATGTTAAATATTAGTATCTCGTAGAATTATTCCTTGAAAATGAATGCTTTTTATTAGGAGGAAAAAATGTCTGGTGGAGTTTATCTCGGGTATATGTCTAACCAAAATCTAACATAATTAACTTAGAGATAGAAGAGAGAGAGAGATGGACAGAATCTCATTCAGGAAACCTATATACTTATCCTTCACTAATCGACAAAAGGTGGACATTTTTGCCAGTTAGCATCATAGTTAAAAGAGTGTATAAGACAATATCTGTATCAGATTTCCGATTTCATGAGTCGTTTTTACTCCCAATTAAGTCAAATCGAGGCAAAATTATAAGGGTGAGCAGTGAATACTCAGTACGGAACCAGAACTATAACAACAAAGGTCTTAAGTTGCTGTGATAATGAATCAAAAATTACATAAATGTCTCAAAATTTTGTACATGGATACAATAGCCCATTTTTTTGAAATGCAATAGTGTATTAGGACTAACAGAAGGAAAAAGGGACGTCGGGATAACAAAAATGCTCCAGCCAGGCAGTCAAATGTCTTCAACTAGTGACTGATGGTGACCGCGCATTTATAAATATCATGATCTTGAATGTCTATGTTCCATTGTATCACATTTACACGTACATGAGTGATTAGATTGAATGATATAGCGAGTTCCAAAAAAACATTTACGAATCGATCCTTATGATAGGTCTATTGTAGTTTGTACACGAAAACACAATGGTCCACCATGTAAAGTCTATCCTTTAAGAAAAAATAAGCTCTTCCCGTTCTGTTCTGTGGAGTTTCTATAAGGACTTAAGGCTCCGAAAAGAGACCATCCTCTAGCTAGGGCCATAATTCTGATACCAAGTTGATTCACTATCTTCTTCGGAGAGATTACAAAATTTATCATCACAGTTCTAGTAATCCAAATCCGTAGTCCTATCTCTGGGAGAGAAGTAACCTAGTTGATCTGCAGACAGCTTGAGTTGTCAACTCACCGTCGGTCTCACTACGTAACTAAAGGTTAATGGTAGATTACAAACACTGCTCGACCCATATTGCATAAAAGTGTTCGTGGCTTGTTAATACACAAGGATTTTTCTTAGTTTTGTTTGCTACATGACTACAAGACTAACCAGAAAAAATATCGTGGCAAAATCCATGTGTACTCAAGCGTGCACAGCGTTGACTGAGCACACTTTGAGCAAGTTGTTATGCTTTTGTTATTAGGTCGAAACACCTAGGCAACGCATCTAATCCGTCAGAAAGTACAGACGTAGAGCATTCTACGGTTTGACATGCGGTTGGTTGAATTAAGTCAAAGTTTACACCGCGAATTTAAAAGGTTTTAAAATCGTTTACAAAATGTACTGGAATTCTAAGTACGTTGTCCAGTTGCTTTGGAGCGTTCGTAATTGTTGATTCCTAGTCACGCAAGGAGGAGATGAGAATGCTTCTAAAAACCAACGCTGTCTGCGTTATCGTAGAAAGCAAGAAAACCATATTTATTTTTTTATCAAAAACAGCTTACACCCTACGGGTACGTTGTCCAAAAGCTGTTATAGCAAACATAGTACTCAAAGAGAGAGGGCACATTACACACAAAGTCGAAACAGACTTCTTGAAAACAACAAAACAGGTTACACGTCAGTGCCTTGTATACCGTCGATCGATGTGTTAGGTCCATATTCACTGAGATGGACAATAGACACACCAGCAAAAGTCAATCCGGTCAGTAATCTTTCAAAGGGAGATTATTGTATCAGTATTGGGGACAACCTCTGCATGGACAGCAAGATGTTTGTTTAACGAAAGCGTAAACAAAAACGAGGAGTATGAGGAAAAGTTTATAGAACTCATACAGAAGAGACGCAGTTGAGCTGGAAGGAGTAAACAGTGACTGACTGAATGTGTGCAAGTGCACCCTTCGACTCTCCGACTGGTGTTATGAATGGAAGAGGAAATTTCAGATACTACTTGTTTTGTTCTAGTGATAATAAATCGACCTCGGTAAAACAGGAATGTTCGGGGTCGTAAAAAATGTGATATAAATAAGCGGTTCAATTATTAAATTCCTTTGCTAAACTCTTTAGACAGAATGTCGGTGAGTTATTGTAATTCATTTTCTACGTATTCAGAAGTAACTGGAAAACAGATCCAAAAATTTATCCGTTAAGTACCTTAGAAATTAATGATATGCCATTATTGACTGGATGGCTGTGATGTATCGCCGGAGGCAAGTAAATCAAGTGAATCAGCTTGAAAAATTGTATGCAAACGACAGAGGATAAGGTACAGCTAATAGCTAACTTAATTTACTTCTATCTTTCTCTTTGAATCGATGAGTTGTGACATCGATAGACCGAGTTCAGAGTGGACCTCAGAATATTTTTGACCAAGTTTATTAGGGGTTAGTCTACAAGTAATGATTGGGGTAAGAAAGTTTCACATCCAAATTTGTTTACTTGCAGATAACACGTTTGCCTCCGAAACCGCGTTTAACTTTGCAACAGCCATGGAAGCCGTTCATTCAGGCAAGATAATTCTTCAGAATTCACATTCAGTTCCCGGGCCACACAACAATGATGCTTCATGGAAGGTTGACCATATGTAACTGAAATTCTTATGATATTGCAAACCGTTGATTCGAGTGGTGGTGGACAAACACCTTAACCTTTTTGGGCTTTACCAACACCAGGTCCGTCGGGGAATCTAACACCCGATCGGTGAATGTGAATCCGAATTACAATCTTCACCACTGTTACCAACTGTCAACCTCTTCATTGTTGGTCACTAGGTTTAAATGTTTGCAAACAACTATATCAATCCTTTCCGGGACCGCATTAGATATATGGATGTTTGCAGACCAACTACAGACGGCTGAACGATTTCAGCCTGTAGTAGAAGGAAACACAGTAGCTAAAAGAAGCACTTCTCGCATTAATGCTCCTTGGTTCTGTCGATATAATTATGTTCGACAACACAGTCGCCTGACTGAATGTAAACCTACACAAAAGAGTTGTAACCAGTACAAGAAACGTGGTAAATTATAGGAACTGTGTCTATTTACAACACTTGGAACTAGCATAACCGTCATTTAAAAAAATCGTTTTACTACCATGGAGAAAACGATATGTGACACACGCATCTACTCAGCATGAGGTTCTATCATTCCGCGTGTACTTCTCATATTACATGGTAACCATAGTACCTGACTTGGACACATGGGGTGGGGTAGTGAAACTGTGCCATACACAGGACTAGCTAGAGAGTTCGGTCATTCAAATCGCCAGACGCCGTCACAAGCACCCGAGTCGTTTGCATGCGTACATCGACAATAAAATGGAAAGTTATAGCTGTTCAACTGTTATACAATCATAATTAACACGTAGAGAACAAACCTAAGTTCGCTTGTTCATGACTAACTCTAGTGGTTGTTACTGTTGTGATCATAGAAGACAACTCTGCTAACATTTATCCAGATAATGAAATGAAATACGCAAACTCTTCTATCATCAAAAGCTGAAAATTCCTTTATTAGAAAGGTGAACATTTATGCTCCACAGGGAATAACTCTGACGTTTTGTAATCCCCCTTTCCCCATATCAAACATGATACAGTCAAAACTAGAGAGACAAAACAGAACGTCTTCAACAAGTTGAAGGTTTCGGTTTGTATCACAGATATACTCGTACTGAAATCCGATAGACACGTTGAGATTCGTGGGGGCTGTAAAACGGCAACCTATTCAATCAAGAACACTTGTGTACAAATGCTAACCAATAAACATTCTTTTAAGTTAGATACGGTTCTTGCTTATTGAAAACCAAAATTAATAAAGAAAACAAAACTTCGAATAACTGTCTGTAAACACAAACGTACAAACTCAGACAGATATACACAGTGGAACTATCCAAAATCACGGTCACAAGGTTTCAGTATGTGACTGAATATAAATGGCTGAATATCATTCTGTAATCGAACTTAGCATAGATACTGACACACTAACAACGAGTACTTCATAAAGAATGGGAACATTCTGTTGTTATACATTAACCTTGAATATACCAGTTTCCCAGGGTTTATGGAAAGTGTGTTGGTTTTGAAAGTTTTGAAACTTTTCGATACGCTTACGAAATCTTTGAACCTGCCGACAACGGGGATAGATCTCAATACCGAAACTTCACTGTTGGCTGTAATGGCTTTGGTAATGCCCTACGTGAAATAGTTACTTATTCGGATATTAACTACTTGAAATCTTTGTGAGTTTTTAGTCTTTGATTTCTATTGTATGCTACCTTAAATCACATTATTATCACATTTAATACACAATGTCTTTTATTGAAGTTGATTGAACATGGATGGTTGAAGGTTCAAGACTTAGAATGTTACAGACTACAGACTACTTATAATTCACAGTAGCCTTTACAATCAGATGAACTATTCGGCTCACCCGTTTCTACAAGGAACACTAGATGTGAGTTTTGCTGCTATCAACACTAATCGGTAGTGCACATTCTCGTCCGAACCGGTCCACGTGTTTTGAATCAATCGTATTAAACACAAAGTCAGAAACCTCACAATAGAAATGGTAGAATACTCACATCCAAAAGCCCTAACAAACGTATGTGAATAGCGTTAAGCTTGTGTGATCAGTTTGAAAGGAGAACAGACGGACGCGTCTTAGTTTACTGCGCTTGACAACTCTGTTGAGTAGAAGCAAGTGACACTAATGAGCCATGGGAGGAACGCTCAAAATTAATGATTCAACTCAGTTAGTACTCGTATGCTGTCAGTTCTGTTCTGAATCACTCGTTGTAGTTGTGGCCTAACTCCGAACGCATCTGATTTGCAACTTTAGAATGGCTATAGATCATGGCTTCTTATTATGCAATCCCGACATTCTATTTGAGTAATTATGATGTAAAATGGCTATTAACGTTTACTACGAGTTAGTAAATTCTGGTACTCACTACGGTTAATCTGTAGGCAAGTCTTTGTGATGATAGGAATGGAGGTCAACTGGTTACGAAGTTTTGGCTTCTGAGATGCCAGTCATGGAAGACTATGCGGGATTTCCTAGGCTGCCATTGGTAAACAGTAAACAGTAAACCACCTAAAAAAGATCGGGTATCTTCACTAGTTGAAGGTGGTTGTATGAGTCAGTTGACTACGGTTTTCTTCCTTGGTTAGTCGCACAGACTTAAACAGTTAGGCTGTGTACAGAGGATACTGGCTAGTTGCCTGGCAAGTCTAGCACTCTTTATTGATGATGCGGCCAACTGACGTAATGTACGCGATGAACAGATAATGATCTAGCGTAGAGATATGAAGTTGTTCACCAAGGCATTGACCTTTGTAGGTCAGGTTTGTCTCTAGGGCTAGCGGTCGACGACTGGAGACCTTGCGTGAGATAGTGACTATTTCGTTGTCCAACCCAATTGTCAGTGAGCTGTATGAACTTACCGATGTGGAACAGTGAAAGCCTTAAGAAGGCTGTCTTGTTGATGACACCCTACCTTCACCTACAGCTCGATATTTTGTTCGCAAGTGCCGGCGCTTCGACGTTGAATATAGATACAGTTTGGTGTTTTCTCTTCTTCGGTTTTATTTTTTTCTGCAGATTATTCTTTTCTTCACGGTTGTATGACAGTTAAGCCTCATTGCATTGCGGCTGTTGCAGATGGCGATGAAGATGATAATGATGATGGAAGGAAGCAAGTTCGGCTACGTAAGACGTAAATATATCGGTTCTGATACACGGACCATGCTTACTGATTCGATACAAAGTAAATCGGAAAAGAAACTGTTTTGTCCGCTAAACGGTTGTACACAAAATTGCTTAACACAATTTTTAAAAGCAAGCTAGAGAAAGTTCAAAGTGGCCACCATAAGAAAAGGTGATCCACCAACCCATAAATGTAACTCTAACATGCAAGGGTGAAGAT
Organism: Paragonimus skrjabini miyazakii; assembly: GCA_014338405.1. Taxonomy (NCBI): domain Eukaryota; kingdom Metazoa; phylum Platyhelminthes; class Trematoda; order Plagiorchiida; family Troglotrematidae; genus Paragonimus; species Paragonimus skrjabini miyazakii. The sequence goes on along the minus strand of JTDE01021207.1, from coordinate 15,731 downwards.
ACAGCCATATTAAACCAACGTAAATTAAGGTGGACCAACGGAGCTGTATACAGCTTAATGGAATTATGGCACACCGATTAAATGACACGGCCATCGTGTACACCGAGAAAAAATTCAACCCACTAACTCGCCATCTGTAACATTATGGATGTACTTCTACTCGTGAAATCAAGTACATCAGTCTGGTACATGTGTCTCGGAGCACATTTCAGTACGGGTCGTCAACAGCAACAGGAGTGCTGCTCACTATGCTATCACTTGACATTTGAAAGAAACAGGAACTACTACTCAAGTGGATAAACATTTATTTAACGTAGATGCAGGGTGCGTAGTACTGCGGAAATGTTCCGAAAGAGGGTTCTGTTACATACATTGTAAACTGGCATGCAAAAGGTAAACCCCTATTCGGACAGGATAAACACATATGCCTAGCGGTAAATTTTTCACCCGAATAAATTACCTACCTCATGAACATCCCTCACTGTGAGGCCACAAGGTCATATTGACCGTGATCTTATGATGAAGCATCGATTAAACATGCCCATGCTACAATAGCATGCGCAATTTGTCTGGTCATGACGAATCACTTCGCTGCTGTGCTGGGCGCACACGGCACGTTACCAACACGTTGAAAGACAGGCTAGAATATTTGTCTGAGCAACACAAACTAAACTCTCACTTACACAAACGGCTTCAAATGGATGCGTTTCAACAATGTGATAGGTAGTGGCTCGGATAAACAGAAGTGTAGGACAGCGATAAATGATAACGGCAAAGTTCACTAGAGTGACCATCGATTGTCAAAATCGACCGAACATATAGGCATTGAAACAACGATTATTTATAGGAAAGTCTCCAGACAACTGTATTATGCAGTTGGCGAGTATCCACAGTGCTCATCGCGGAATTCGAAAGTGTGCTTGAATTGAAATTTTACGGAAACGTCAATCGGCATATGTTTCATAGATCGTTTCCTGGACGATCAACAACGAATTCAGTGCATATTCTCAATTTCTTGAAAATATTGATAAAAATGTTAGTCTAAAGCTTGTATCATGAAATTCTCTTTACAAAGCCGTTCTGTCATAATATAGTATCTTGTTTTCATGTTGAAGTAACGGGTGAAATAGTGACCTAAATTTGAAAGACGTTAACGCTAGTAGCTGAGCTACCTGAGTACCAAAATAATTAACTAATGGTAATACTTCTAAGTTTTCACAAGCGCAGATTTTTTCTCAGTCATGCTTACTCAACATGTTTAGATTAGACCGCCCATCAAGATAAAAGCGGACTGAATTATTTTAATGGTGTTCTCGATCAGGCTTCGTAGGAATTGCAAAATGCTCTGAATAGTAGAGACAAGGACGCACCTGTGCTGGCGTCTTTGCGTATTAGAAAGATTGGTAAGACTGGGGACTGTCAGATATAGATCAGAAATGGAATGACAACTACGATGTAACCTATGCGATAAAGCGGCTAGACTTGTTACACTAACCAAAGTGAAGTCTGTAGATATCATACCACACTACAACCCGGAAACGAATCTATAATAAGCCAGGAAGGGTAACGTACGCCACATGAGGTTCCTAATAAAAAGTCAGGTTTTCAAGCACAAGAACGTTGTCGAAAAGTATGATCCCCTGCCATACTTCTCAAAAGGAAAATAGAATAAATGGTGACCATGACAACCGCCCCACCTGCTTCGGACGAATTAGAATGTACAGTCAAATTGAGGGTGATCGATAGAATTACTGGAACTGAAAAAAGACGTGAAAACGTCTACGAACAGTATGAGAGGATTAACCAGACCCCAGATAAGATTAGCGTTCACATTCACACATTATGCCTGGAAATACTCAAAACAGCATATGTAGGAAGGGTTTTGTTCTAGACGAATATATAGGAAACAGATTTTTGCTCCTTATCAACTTCATGACAACCTCATACGAAAAGTTGCTTAATAATTGTCTTTTCAATCGACTACAAAAAGACGTTGGATTCAGTGGATCGATCAAAACTTTACGAGTCGCATAAACATACGAGTAGCATCATCATCATCATCATCATCATCATCATCATCATCATAGACACCGATACATCAGTGGTTAACACTGGTGCATAATTGTCACACAACCACGAAAAAGGCGAAGAAAGCAAACCTGTATATTCAAACATTCAACATCTAGACGCCTACACCTTGCGAACAAACAACCAA